>SNQJ01S0040284.1:62215-87290 GCA_010110895.2 Picea sitchensis
TCTAGGGGAAGAAAACCCAACAAAACTTCCTTAATATAAATAGCCAATACAATGCCAAGAGATCTTATGCTAAAACAAAAAGTCCTCTCCCAAGATATGTGTCACTCTCTCTCTCCTTTGCCGGTAACAGATCATAACTTGTCTCTCAAACTAAGCAAGTGAGTTGTGATCAAATGAGATGCTAGCCTCCTTTATTTATATAAGTTCTGGCACGTGTGAAGTGTCTTTTCACTGGTAGGGCCGACTTCTCAATCTAGGTGGGTAAACCCACCTTTATTATATTTCTGGGTTTTCTTATTAACTGTTGGGGATGAATTATTATTCTGCCTATTATAATTATCTGTTGACCAATCCACAAAAGGGGATTTGGTCCTATTACAATATTTGACATGATCAATCCAAAAAGGGGATTGATCCTATCAATAAAATATCAATAATAATAAGAATACTCTTTGCATTTACATTATTTCAGCAATTTCGAGTTACATGACATGAGCATGGGGCATGCCCGCCTCGTTTGTACACAATTTATTTTTCACACCTTCAGAAAGGTCGGGTCCTACAGGTTCCCCTCTCCCTCCAACGGGTCACTCTTGATACTCTCGCTATCACTTTTTCTTACTATCATACTCTCAATAGAAGAAACATTGATGAATTTCGGCTATACATATGCTCCTAACCTCATCCATCAGGGGGCATATGTTATCGCTGAAATTTCGTCCACAAATGGTTACAGGAATCCAACATCTCCAAACAACTATTAAGTTCACCCATGGACCAAAATTACCAAAAAAATCATTTCCAAAAGGTCCAAAACTATACAACCAGTTATAAAATCAGGATGCGCTATGACTATATAGGGAGCATGCGCACATGTGCCATCAAGAAATGCAGGAAAATCACACATGTGTACGATGCATGACTATGGACGCTGAAAGCCACGCACACCTGAGAATGACACATTTATGATGTTGGTCAGCCTCCCACCCACTTTTGGTTCATCTTCCAAGTCGATTTGACATCCAAATCTCGACTGAATCTGGCTGGGTGGCTGGTCAAAGAACTAAAGGTGCCCTAAACAGCCCCTTGTTCACAATAAAAGATGGTTGCATAATACCTTAAAGTTGTGCTATAAAAAGAGGCCATGGGTGCACTACATCTTCAAGGAATTCATTTGTAAGGTTATGTTGTTGCTATTCTCATCAAGAGAATACTAGCACCATTCCATTTGATCTATTCACATCACCCTTTGAATGAATTAGCTTGGAATTCTTTCACCATTTCTTTCAAGTTTTCAAGTTGTAAGAAGAGCTCAATCTTGGGGGTCCAGGATCCCTCCCTCGGAGGAAGAAGGGACCCAAATTCCCCCTTTCTCTTTTGTGTTTTATTTTCAATAATACAATCCTTTCCATTAGTGACATGAGTCTTGTTTGTTTCTTATTCTTATGTCCTTATGCAGTATAGTTTAATTGTTTTTATCATTCCTAGTTTAATTCTTAGCTTAGTATTTTATGCTTTACTCTTCTAACCCTTTCCTTTACTATTGTCTTGCTTATCTAACCCAACTAAGCTTGCAAGCACCTCTATTTTGCTCATCTAGGTGACAAAAGAGGTGCAACCCCAGTTTTCCACGTCATCTTCACTATACTCAAGAATGCCATAGAATTTTTCAAATGATAACCCTTTAAAGATCTCAACTTGTTCATTAAATTCTTTCTTCGTTAAAAACAACGATTTTAGTATCAATTTGGGGTCTTGGATATCATTGGTGTTGCTAGCTAGATCTATCTCAGTTAGCTTCTTGAACAATTCTTCTCTTCTAGTTATGACCTGACTACATGCTTGGACAATAATATTTAGGTTTTTAACCTTTTCCTTCTAGAATACGTTTAGTTGTTTTATTTAGTTTGGAGAAGGGAGATCCTCCTCTTTTCTTTTCAACTCAGTCATATTGGTAACTTTAAAACCAAATGGTACAACTGCATTGAGGTAGAAACCTTCCTCATTTTTCAAATCTACCTGCAGATATTCATGAAAAGTGTGTGCTCTCGTTCCAAAAGAGACCATGCTCTTTGACATATCCCAATCCTATGTTATTAATTCCATTCTTTTCTTGATATTCTTCTCCACATAGCCCTAAGATGATGTGAGGAGGCTTTTCAATCCTTTTAATTTTGTTGTGGGTGTGGTAGTCCCGATCATTGCTAAAGGACTAGAAAGTACTGGAAGAGGCATTAAATCTTCCTCCAATTCTTTGATTCACTCCTTTAACTTGATATTATCCGCTTCAAGGCCTCCAAATTATCTAGAGCATCTCTAGTTGCTCAGTGTATGTGGAAAATTTGGGAAGGCCACATGTTTTGTAGGTTAATATCTGAACGAAATTTCCCCTTTTTATTCTTTACATCTCTTTTCTCAATAATCGAATTTTTGGACTCGCTGTAAAAAACAACGCTCTCAAATACAAAAGAATCCTCTTCGTCGAAGGTCTTGGTCTCAGTTATTAACATCTGAGGGTTATGGTCAACAATGTTCTCTAGCTGTTCAACATTGGGGAACATTTTCTCGATGTCAATTTTGAGTTCCATATCCTCGAGGGAGAGGTTGTGGATGTCGCTTTCTCCTCGTTGTCCCTCATCTTCTTAAACAATGTTTTTTCTTTTCTTCCTAAAGGGAAGTTTATGAGAAATTTCAATTATGCCAGAAGGAGGGTTCTTATCTCCTCCTCCGCTTGAAGAACTGTGGGTTACTTTCTTGCTTTGGTGGTTCATTGGAGCATTGCTCCGAGATGTTGTACTCTTTGGCATGACAGTCGGGGATTGGGAACTTTTCCTCTCTACTTGTATGACTCATTGGTGTTGAGTATCGTTTCCAGGTCACTAGTGTGATGATCAGGATTGCCTGAGGCATTGTATTCATCTTCATTCATAATAGAATTAATGAAAGAATCGATGAAACCAACAACCATTAGATGTTCTACAAGAATGCCACTAGGGTCAAACCCTTTTAATTTTTCAACATATTTTAAATTAAGGCTATGGAAGTGGCACGTGAATTCATCAATCTTTCTCATATTTCTAAATATGAAATCCCCAACTTTCCAAGGTAGAGGTATGAATTGTTTTTTTCTCTTTTCATGGAAAAAATGCAACCAGTAGTTGTATTTCCTTGCTATTTCAGCAGCAAACATTTTTTCAGATATGTGGCACGGAAGGAAGGATTTTCCGTGGATTCAAAAATCCTTATAACATGATAAATTTGTTCTACTTTCCCCTTCCTATCCAATAACTTACTCTCTTGGTTTGACATCCAAGGAGCGTTCTTTATAAACAAAAAATATTTAAAAACTAAGACAAAATCATTAAAAACTTCATAAAAATGTTAGAAGGCCTTCTGCCTCCATAATGTTTGACACCAGAATGTTACTGGGTCAAATTCACAATTTACCTTCTTCCAAAAAGGTAATCTTGGGAACTAACATCAATGCGCTATCATGAAAACCTAATAAGATTACATAAATAATTTCTTCTTCTTATTGTATTGCAACAATTGGGAAGAGATTTCAATGGAAATCAACTTACTCCAATCAAATATGGCCTGTTCTTTGACCATAAAATATAGAATGTAAATAATCATCTGAGCAATGTTGGTTGTGGTTTCTTCTCCTGTTATCCTCGTAAAAAGCCATGCAATTTCCTAGAAGGGATTTTTAAATGAGCCAACTTGTAATCTTGTGATGTCCTCGGGGATGATCGTTGGTTCTCTAGGAATTCAAGTAAGAGGTCCAATCCATTGTCATGTTTTTTAAGAAATCCTTGAAATATTCACCTTTGAAGGTGAGCGTTGGCTTGAGAAGTCTCAACATATTACAAAATAACTAAGGTGATAGAGAGACAGGGGAATGGTTCCATAAATGAATGATTCGGTCGCTTGGAATATATCTCTCAACTCACTAGGTGACCAACTCCTTACAATCAAATATTTCTGGGACATAACCTATGCGCACAATTCCCAACGCCCATATTACTTCCTTTTGGGTAGAAGGGGATGAATAATAGGAATATTCCATGGACAACTAAAAACTCTGATCCTCGCACCCGAAAATATTCAATGTATCTCCACATAACTATTTTCAATTTGCTACCATAAGTTAACGAGGACATTCTCTTCCTCCAAATTATGTTAAAAATGAACGCTGGAGGGGATAATATAATCCTCCGTAAATCCTATTTTAATGTGTTTTAATAAGAGATCTCCTCGAGACTTTCACTTTTTAATGACCATCCTTTAGAATATGTATGGTAAGTTATTAACATTAAGAGAATAGTAAATGTGCATTGGGAAGGGTGTGAGGGTGGAGGGGGAAGACGAGAGGAAAATGTGATTTGTGACTTTTTTTGAAACCGGGAACCCGTGAACCCACGAGTCTACGATGGTATGAGGTGCAAAATTGGCTAAGTATGGAATGGTGTGGAATTCAGATGGACTCACATAGGTGGAATGAATCTTTGGAAGTTTGGGGAGTCATGGGATCGAAATGTAGATCACATAAATATTTAGTACAATGTGTCTATCACGGAACACGAGAGCATGAAAGGTCGATCCCGCCAACCTGGGAACCCGCAATCATAGAAATGGTTAAGTATGGGACAACACGGTGGTTGATTGTACTTGTGATGTGAAGTTATAGATGGAGACAAGAAATTGTAGGTTCGCCAACTCGGGAACCCGTGGTCAAAAAATGTGACTAAGTGTAGAACTAGAAAGGGATAGTAAGAGGAAAAAAGAAAAGGGAAAAACAGGTAAGTGTAGAAGAGGGAAAAGAAAGGGAGAAAAGGATTCAGGAGAATAGAAAAGAGGAGGGAATTTTCAAAAGTGGGAAATGACCTCAACAGACTCCTAATTCAAATTCTCCCTAAATCCCCTTGTAAATCATTATATTTGATTTTGAAATTAATGGAAAAAGCATGGATATATTTACAATTTTATTGTTACTTATTCTTTAATCTCTTCAACGAAGTAGTGATTTCATTTCTTCAACGATGTCGACTTTAAACAATAGCAGCATCAAAAACCATTTTCCTTCCTTCCTGCCATTTTCATCTAGTGTATAGATGAAGAATTTTCAATGTAGCAAAATAAACATCGTAATGAAATGAAAATACTTCTCACAATAGAACAAAGATGATAAAAAACACTGAAATTAAAAAGAATCTTATTCATACCATTACTAGGAGAGACAGACTCACACAGGCATACCAATCCAGACCATAGATAGAGTAGGAAGAGGAAAATGTTGAAACATGGTTAAGATTTGATATATATAGCTATTTATCTGTTGGCAAATGTTTAACAGGTAACACATGCTTGTCATTGATGGCAAGCACAACAAAGAAGATGGCATGAGTACAGGAAGAAGTAACAGACGGGCACCAAAAGTATTTTAGGAAGACGCTGCAGAGCAAGCTCGATAAGTTCAGAAGAGATAGTGCAGAGGATTGTTGGCAAGTTATTATCAGGCAAAGTAAGCTTGTCATTGATGGCAAGATCAGAGTATGTAGCAAAGGCAAAACAAGGTCAAAGTACGCTCCGGAGGAGAAGCGCCAGTGATCACTGGATCTCATCCTGAATTCCCAATGGCCATCAGATATGAATGAAAACAAAAGGAGCACACAGATCTGGAGGATAGATCTCAGGCGTTAGATCTGAGCGCAGGGTCCGACCACCGTCAGATCGAGGAAAACCTGCACGATCTTTAAAAGTGCAAGGAGTAGAGGGCTCACAAATCCCAGAAGTAGGAGAACCGTCCATCTCAGAGGGTTATGTGGACCGTTGATCCATCTCTCCGTCGGAGTTTCGAGGATCGCGTGTTGGAGATGTCAAAGAAACAATGCAACAAGAAACCCGATTTCTCAATATGAAAAATCCCGACGTAATCTGAGCCGTCAAATCAAGATCACATCTGAACCATTGATCTGACTCCCTGTCAGAGTTTCGAGGATTGCGTTTTGGAATGTCAAAGAAACAATGCAACAGGAATCCCGATTTCTCAATATGCAAAATCTCAGCGTAATCTGAGCCATCAAATCAAGATCACATCTAAACCATCGATCCGACTCACATCATCAAACCATGTCATCTAGGAACATGTGGCATAACCAGGTAATGACAAGTGTCAGACTGATTCAACATGCCAAGCACATGTAAGTCACAAATCAAGGTGAAACGTGGCAGTTATTTAACACATGTGACATCAGTAGACGTACACGTTGTCGGAGTTTCGGGGATCGAGAGTTGGACATGTCATAGATTATTGACATCAGGAATCCTGATATCATGATATGTGAAATCACGATGTAATCTGCGCCGTCAGATCAAGCTTTGATCTGGACCGTTGATTCCAGTCAATGGAGAGGCATCGGGGATCGAGAGTTGGACATGTCATAGATTATTGACATCAGGAATCTCAATATCATGATATGAGAAATCACAATTTAATCGCAGCCGTTGAATAGAGATCAGATCTGGATCGTTGATCAAACTCCATATTGGAGTTTCGTGAATCGCGACATAGAGAGGCAAAGAACTCAATGCATCAAGAATTTTGAAATTGTGAAATCGTGATTCAATCGTAGCCGTTGAATCAAGATTAGATCTAGACCATGGAATCACAGGACATGTGGCAAGTGATCTAAATTTCGCTGACTTGAGGTCAACGGAGCATAGTGTCGAAAAAATCGTGAGATGCGAAATCGTGAAAGTGCCTTATGCATAAGGCTGTGGTCATAGCCCTTAGACACATCAGTGAGAGATGGAGGAAAGAGATAGAGAAACCAAGCTCATTTTTAGGGATCGTGACTTGGAGAGGCAAGAACACAATGCAACAGGAATGTCGAAATGCCAAAACCCAATTTAAAGGCAAGATTAATAAAGCTCATCCAACGGCGTAGATTAACCTGAAGGAGATCTGAGGGTTACTGTTGCACGACACAGTGAAACTGCTAGAAACCATTGCTGGTTTCTACCAGAGGATGCGAAGACACTTCAGGATGACTGACAGAGGAGGTGAAGAGTCTCAGAGAGGAATGAATATGTTCGTGGAGGCGATTGACAACTGATGAGCAATGAGCCATGTAATTGAAACAGAGAAGGTGAGTTCGACTGTCACAGAGAAGACGAAGAGTCTCAAACTACCAGAGAGGCTGAGGAATCTTAGTATAACATACAGTGACGCTGGATACATGGGGCGAACCACCAGAGAAGCTAAAGAGTCACGATGATGATCAGACAGAGCACTCGAGAGGTGGAAGATAATGGTGCGGAGTTAGCATACAGAGGCATTGCGAACATTGCATGCACAAGGTGCACAAAAGATATAAATTGTACATGGTATAGAGAAGAGATGGGGTTGCTATTGTTGTTGGAGTTTGTTGTGGTTGTTATTGGTGAAGGTGATTCATGTGTGAAGAAGGAGGAGAGTGCAGCAGCTGAATAACACAGAAGAGGAACTGTGCAGTGAATGGACATGGAGCACAGAGCATAAAAAGAGGAAGAACAGACAACGCAAGTGATGTGTGCAGAAAGGCAATGAGGTAGACAGAGCAACGAAATGCAGTAGAACAGTGATGAGTCTGGTAAGCCATTGTTGAACATCATATCATTGTCATAAGTTTCAGTGGCAAAGATTTATATTTCAAGGTGGTTGGGAGGAGCTAGGGAGGACTGTTGTCCTCAAAGGTTCAAGTGCGTGCTTGAACACAGGGAGTTGGTGCTTCCTT
Source organism: Picea sitchensis (assembly GCA_010110895.2). NCBI lineage: Eukaryota > Viridiplantae > Streptophyta > Pinopsida > Pinales > Pinaceae > Picea > Picea sitchensis. The sequence continues at coordinate 69,994 of SNQJ01S0040284.1, forward strand.
CTAGTTGGTGCTAGAGAAACCAGGGAGTTGGTGCTTCCTTCTAGTTGGAGAAACCAGTGGAGTTGGTGTCTTCTCTAGTTGGTGCTAGAGAAACCAGGAGTTGGTGCTTCCTTCTAGTGGATGCAAGAGAAACCAGAGTTGGTGTCAAGAAGTTGGGTACTTGCAAAACGGAGGTTTTAGCCTCATTATGAGTTGGTGCTCATATATGATACCATAAATAATGTAGCCATTACTATCATATAAATAAAAGAGGATTTTACCCTGCATGTGTTTCCTCGGAAGTATCCGCTTCTCTGTGTTTCTCATATGTGAATGATGCTGAAAGTGCCATTGCTTCATTTCCCTCGCATTATTGTGATCATCATTCAAGTCTACAAAGAGTTTAAAAGAACCATAATTGTTTATACCTGCAATTAACCGCATTCACTCTCCTCATTGTCAACAACTGGTAATGCAGCCAACTCTCTTATCCAAGGGTAGATCCTAGGAGCTTAAACATACCAAGACATGAAGGAAATTCCAATCAATAAGGCCCCTTTGTTCAATGGAAAAAACTTTACTGAAAGTTAGAACAAGGAAACCTACATAATGGATTTAGTGCAGATGTTCCGGGCATGTGGTAGATACTGGTTATGTAAAGCTAGCTGTGCTAGCTAATAAGGATGACAAACTAGAATTTAGCTTCAACGCCATGCTATGAATGCTATCTTGAGTGGGGCTTGCGTAAGCAGAATTTGTAAAAGTTATATAACTAGGAACCGCCAAAGAAATGTGGGACAAAAATCATTAACAGCTTAAGTGAGGGTAATGAGAAGGTAAGGATGGAAAGCCCAAACCTACATAATATAGTTTGAACAAATCAAGATGAAGGAAGATGAAACTATTAGAAAATACTTTCCGAATAGAAGAAATGGTAAATGCAATGAAGGCACTTGGTGAAACAATTGGGGAACCTTTAGTTCGTAAAATCTTGAGATCTCTCCCGTGAAGGTTCAACCCGGCTGGTCTCTATATACTATAGAAGAACTTAATGATCTAAAAACCTTGCGCATTCTGCCAACTCTAGGAACACTCAACGATAGGAAATGAGAATAATTAAAGATAAACCCACTTCTAGAGAAGCATCATTTAAAAACGCATAAGAATAAGGATTCTGAGCCCATGAAATCACAAAAATTTGTGAAGAGATCCTAAGAAGGGATTAGGCAACAAAGGTAAACTTCCCTTCTTCAAATTTTTAACTATGAAGGATATAATATTTGCAAATAAATGTCCACACAAGAAACATGATCGTAACTATGAAGGTGAAGAGAAGCACAAATCCGGGAGATTTGATAAAAAGAAAAGCTTATGTGTAAACAATGATGACTTAAGACACCAATAGTGACTCTCTCCTATGAAGATAAGGTAAATGACTCTACGCTATGGCCAAAGAGAATTATGATAATAAAAAGAACAAAGATGAGAATGATGAAGAAGCGGTTGGACATGGAAGGAGAACTGATCAATGCATCGGAATATATTGGACAGACTAAGAATCAAGAATAGAAAGCAAAGACAATTGTTGATACAGCTTGAGAAAGAAAATAAAGAACCTAATGAAGACCCTATCCTACTGGGTAAGTAGAATTGGAAGAGGCAAAGAACCTCGAAGAGATTCAAACAACAACTATCAGTAAAGAAGACAAGATGTGAATCATTAGAACAAGAAGTAGTGAAAACAAGAAAGAAATGGAGAAATTTCAAGCCTTGCATAATCGTAATCCATCATATCAAAGCCTCAGAAGGATATCCACCATTCTTCATTAATCAAGAAGGAACTAAATATGAAAATTGGTTTGGTTATGAAGAGGGATCAATTAGTTGGGAAGCCAGAATGAAGAACCCATCAAGTTTGTCAAAAAAACCAATGACAATAACAAGTCCGCAACAACAAAGGAAGACAATCACTTCAGATGAGTAAAGGAAAATGTGCCAGGATTGAATTTGTAGAACTAAGAAACAATTCTCTCTCTGCTGGAAGACGCCATCAACAAGAAAGAAATCAATTTTCTCAAAGAAGGCGTCCATTTTCCGTGCACAAAGAATTTTTCTACATGGATATTGCTTCTATTGTTCTAATTTTGGTCATTGTGTCGTAAATTGTTCCCAAGACTAAGACATGGAACAATTAAGATTTCAAAGGAATAAATACTTCCCACAACAAAGAATGATACATCCAAGTAATAATCCTTCATGGACTACAAATTTCCAAATTAAGTCTACACATACATCTATGGGAGGTCAAGAAATAATCAATAGCCAATAAGTAGACAACACCGCAATAACAAGTTTAACTTATTGAATAATGAGGTTGAATGCCACCGGCTATAACTTTGACATAAATCTATTGAGTGTTGGCTAAGGAACTATGAACTAGATTCTAAATCCCCCGCTAAAATGTCAAGTTTTGAAGAAGAAAGAAAAGTAACAAGTGTGGATTAATATTGTCCACAGCTCAAAGAAAAACAACCCCTTGGTATATAGATAGTGGGTTCTCCAAACACATGACAGGAGAAAGTTTCTATCTCTGGCGGAAATCAAATCGAAGTAACCTGAAATGATGCCCGTGGAAAATAAAAGGCAGGGATGGTGAGCTTATGTAATGGAAAAAGAAAATCCCAAAATGTTTTAATTTTTGTAATGGGCGCATAACCTCGCTTCAGTGTAATTCAAATGTGACAGAGGATGGCAGTTGTTCATGTCCAAGGACCGCAAGATAAAGTCCAGAACCGACAAGTGGTATTAAAGGCATAAGGACGTAAAATAATGTATATAAAATAAAGAAAATAGAGAAGAATGTCATCTAAGAAAAACATGATGAAAGTTGGTGGTTATGGCATAAGAGACTTGGACATCTAAACTTTGACCACTTAGACCAAACTCAAAAACCTTGAGGTAGTAAATATCTCCGAGAATATCAAAGTTCTAAGATTCAAGCAACCCTATCAAGTAGGGAAGCAAACAGATTAATGCTTAAGTCCAAGAGATTCACTTCAAAAGAGAAACCACTCCAACTAGTTCATATGGATCTCTATGCGGGACCATCAAGACAAGAAGGCATGCGGAAAGAAAACTACTTCATGCCGATATTGATGATTACTCCGTAATTACTTGGCCGCTTTTCAAAGAAAAAGCTTAAAAGCATTTTGAGAAGTTTATGATATTTGCTATTTAATCGAGACCTCAAACAGAAGAGGTTAAAGGCAAGAATATCATACCGTGGAGGAGATTTTGTGTCAATATACTTCAAGGAATTCGGCGATGAGCATGGGATCAAGAGAGAATACACATTACCAAGAACTCACAACAAAATGGAGAAGCGAGAGGAAAAAGAGAATAGTGCAAGAAATGGCCAGTCAATGATGAATGAGAAGAACATTGAAACCTACCGGGTAGAAGCAATACAATAATAACAATCCATGTGCTTACCAAAGCTCACCTCGTGCACTACAAAGTGACAAAACACTTTATGAATTATGAGCCGAAGACTCGCCTAATCGTAACACTTCAGTAGTCTCTTTGGGAGTAAATGCTACATAAAGAATAATGATGAAAACCTCGAATATGTGATGTATGGATGAAGGTATATTCTTTAGGTATGCTACAAATAGTAAAGGATACGTATGTTACAATAAGAGGTCGCATAAAATGGTTGATCAGATTACAAAATTGATGAAGGAATCCCAACAAGAGAGGTAACGCAGAATGAGACTCTATAGAAGACACGCCTAAAGTCGGCGATGAACAGTCCAAGAGTCGAAAATGAAGACTCTAAATCGGCGAAGACTGCATACCGCATGCACTCAAATCAACAGCCAATCCATAAATTCTCCGCAAAATCATTCAAAGAATCATCCTACAAGTCAAATAAATGGAGAAAAGGTACAAACCAGAGAAAGCTTAATCAAAACTGATATCTATTCTGGTTAACTACGATTGATCTTAGCGAATACGAACAAAGTTTAGGTTAGTCCGTAGCGCTATGCTCAGATAGAAGGACTGATTTTGATGAAACATTTGTTCTCGTAGAAAGGTGATTCGAAGCTATCAGATTGTTTCTTGCCTATGTTTGTCATAAAGGTTTAAAGTCTACCAAATGGATGTCGTCACCCTTTCTCGCTGGATATTTAAGTTAAGAAGTCTATATGGAACAAACTGAGGGTTTCCAATTTGTCCGATAACCCCGACTTAGTATGCAAGTTGGAAGAAAGATTATATGGTTTAAACAAGCCCCTCAAGCCTGGGTGATCACGTGACCGGATATGTATCTCAAAGACAAGGGTTCAAGAGAGGAGCAACTGATGTAAATCCTCAGTATTAAGACAGAGGATAATGATTTTCATCGGCCCCACCCAGATGACATCATCTTGGATCTGGCTAAGGATTCACTCAGTACAATGTTTTTCTTTTGCCATGGAGTTTGAATTTGAAAATGTCTATGATAGGAGAACCGGCCATTTTCCTTGGTCCGGCAAATCACTCGGGAGTACCGGCGATCTTCATTTATCAAGGAAAAATATTTAAGAGAAAATGTTGAAAAGGTTTCAAAAAGAAGATTCTAAACTTAGGTACAATTCCATGGTAATCCAGGGATGTAAATTAAGAAAGGATGATGATCTTACCCATCGTTGATCAAATCTCATATCGACCAATGATAGGAAGTTATTGTACATCACAACATCTCAACCAGACATAATGCATGTAGTAATGGTAGTAAGATATCAGTCTAGACCTAAACAGAGTCATTTGCAAGTCAGTCAAAAGGATATTCGTGTAATTTAAAGAAACAATTTATGGTCCGGTATCCCGTGAATCAAAGCCCGCTTTGACCGCTTATTCAGATGATTGGGCAAATTGTGTTGACGAAAGAAAAAGCACTAGTGGAGGAGCATTATTCTTCGGTAACTCCTTAGTAGCCCGGCTTAGAAAAAAGTAAGGTTCCATTTATTTATAAACCACGAGGCAGCACATTGCTGGCGTTTCACCGCTGTAACATGTGGTTATGATGATCTACACCTGGCGTAATTTAGAGGTAAAATACACCGTGATCGCATCCCACCATTTTGGATAAATGAGTGCCATCGGGGCAGGTCTAAAAACTCCGGTTTTCCACTCCAAGACAAACATATTCCCATAAAATATCACTTACTGAGAGAGAAGGTCACCAATAATACTTTTCAAGTTCATTACATTCCCACTACAGAAAAAAAAAATGCAGACATCTTTACAAGCCCTAGCTGCGCACCGCTTAACATCCTAAACGTAGTTTTGGTAAGTCATTCCATTTCACACCTAAAAAGAGTCCATCTTGTTAGGGGAATTTGTATTGTTTGAATATCTAATGCCTCCTAAAATTACCGCATTAGCTCGTTGGGAGATGTCTCTTTGAAATTGATGTCAAAGGGGAGAAAAGAACAAGTCTAGGTGCCTTATTGCCATCAATGCCAAAGGGGAGATTGTTAGCAAATATTAATAGGTACCGCATGCTTGTCATTGATGGAAAGTACAACATAGAAGATGGCATGAGTATAGGAAGAATGTAATAGATGGGCACTAGAATTATTTTGGGAAGACAATGCAGAGCAAGCTCGGTAAGTTTAGAAGAGATAGTGCGAGGATTGTTGGTGTTATTATCGAAAAGTGTTTGTCATTGATGGCAGATCGAGTATAAAATAAGGAAAAATAAGGGACAAAGTAATACCTGTGAGGAGAAGTGCCGCGACTTAGATCTCATCTCGAATTTCCGGAGAATAACCCAATGAAGATAAAAGGAGCATGTGACCGAGGATAGATTCAAGCAAGTAGATCTCGAAGCGTTGTGGTCCACTCAATCTGCCGGATTGAGGGAAACTCACACGATATTTAAGTGAAAGGATTAGAGCCACAAATCCCTAAGCAAAGAGGACCATCCATCTCATGGGTTATGTGGGACCGCTGATCCGCCTCATTTGAGTTTCGAGGATCACGGTTGAGAGATGTCAAAGAAACAATGCAACAGAACTCCCGATTTCTCGATAAGCGAAAAATCACGACCGGGAAAGGCCACAAATCAATGATCACATCTCAACCGTTGATACGACTGCAGGATTTTCGGGGATCGCAAGTTGGAAATGTCAAAGAAACAATGCAATCGTGAATCTCGATTTCGACATGAAAAATCTGGCATCTAAGTCAAAGGCTAAATCAAGATCACATCTCAACTATCGACCGACTACACGCTGAAACCATGTCGCATTTGTAGGAACATCGTGGCATAATTCAAAATACGCGTCCGACCGATTCAACATGCCAAGCACATGTAAGTCAAGAATCGTGGTGACAAGTGCGCTATTTAACACATGTGACGCCGCAGACATACACCTTGGTCGTGAAGCCGTGGTTCTGGTAGCCAAATATGTCAAAGATTAATATTATCGAACTTTATATCATACCATATGAACAAGAATAACTGAAATGTTTATCAAGCTTTTAATCGAATCGCTGATTCCAGCCAATGGAGAGGCATCGAACGTAAAGTTGGACATACAGCAGATTATTGACATCGAATCCCGATATCGCCATATGCTAAATCGTCATGATTTAATCGCACAAGAATAGAGATCGATATGGATCGTTGATAAAATCCATATCGGAGTTTCAATTTAATCACCTCACAGAGGCAAAGAACTCAATGCATCAAGAATGTCGAATTGTGAAATCGAGATTCAATCATAAAGCCGCTGTTGAATCAAGATCAGATCTCGACCATGGAATCATAGGACATGCGGCAAGTGATCAAAATTTCAATCGACTTGGGGTCAATGGAGCATAGTGTCAAAAATCGCGAAATGAATCGCGAAGCCTTTATGCATAAGGTTGTGGTCACAAAACTTTGACACATCACAAATGGTGAGATGGGAGGAGAGATAGAGAACCAATCTCGGGGATCGCGACTTGGGAGGCAAGAACACAATGCAACAGAAATGCCGAAATGCCGAATTATGAAATGGCAAAACATGTACAAGATTCTTTATTTTTAATCCAACGGTTCAGGTGAAATTGAAGGATATCGGAGGGCTACTATTGCATGAAACATTGAAACTACTAGAAACCATTGATGGTTTCTACCAGAGGATGAGAAGACACTTCAAGATGACTGAAAGAGGAGGTGAAGAGTCTCTAGGGATCTGCTAGTAGAACAAAGATTGTTCGTGGAGGTGATTGACAACCGATGAGCATTGAGGCCTATAACTCAAACAGAGAAGGCAGTCTAACTCACACATAGAAGACCTAAGAGTCTCAACCCGCCAGAGGCTCGTGAATCTCAGTGTAACATATAGTGATGTTGGACACATGGGGTGAACCACCATAGAAGCTAAAGAGTCAAGGATGATGATCGCATTGTATAATTCCTCGAGTGGAGGGATAACGGCTGGAGTCAAGATGCGTGAGGTATTAGAACATTGCATGCACAAGGTGCACAGAAGATATAAATACATGGTACAGAGGAAGAGATGGGGTTGTTGTTGTTGTTGGACCCTTTCGCGTTGTTATTGGTGAAGACCATGTGGGCATGAAGGGAGGAGAGTACTAAAAGCAGCCTAAATAACACGGTGAAGAGGAACTGCAAGTGCTGAATGGACATGGAGCACAGAGCATAAAAAAGTGGAAGAACGTGATAACGCAAGTGATGTGTGCAGAAGGCAATGAGGCAAACAGAGAAACAAAATGCAGTAGAACAATGATGAGTATGGTAATCCATTGTTGAACATCATATCACCGTAATAAGTTTCAGAGTGTGCGATTTATATTTCGTGGTGGTTGGGAGGAGCTAGAGGACTGGTTTCAAAGGTTCATGGGTGCTTGAACATTGTGGAATTGGTGCTTCCTTCTAGTTAGTGCTAGAGAAACTGTGGAGTTGAAGCCTTCTAGTTGGTTAGAGAAACCGTGGAGTCAGGCTTCCTTCTAGTGGATGCTATAGAAACTATAGATTTGGTGCTCTCAAAGAAGTTGCATCTTGTAAACCTAGGCCTCATTATGAGTTAAGTCATGTATGATATTGGAAAGAATGTAACCATTACTTATCATATAAAGAAAAGAGGTTTTTACCCAACATGGGTTTCCTCAAGAAATATCTATCTTTGTGTTTCTATATATGTGTGAATGATGTTGAAAGTGCCATTGTTTATTTCCTCTATTTTCATTGTGATCATCATTCAGTGGTTCTACAAAGAGTTTAAAAGAACCACTGTTTATCAACGGTAAAAACTTATTCACCTCCTCAGCTTGTCTTAACATTATCAAGTATCTCCCTTCAACAACTATATAGATTATGGAATCTACCTCAGTCTCTGAAGACATCCATCCGTTACAGATAGAGACAAATTCCCACTTTCTCTTAATTGAGAGTTAAATGCTTTTTTCAGTTTCAATTCATGTTTTCTTTTAAGTTTAGATTTATGCTTTTTTAACTGTTTTAGATATAACACACATTTTCACAATTCATGCTGAAACCCTAAATCATGCATTTTCCACAACAAGAGGGTTTCAATTCATTCTTTTTCACTCTTTAGATTTTATGGATTTGCAGTTTGGAATTCAGGGTTGATTTAAACTTTTGCCATAACTTTTTTTTTTTTTTAGTGTTTGAAGTAGGGTTTGTTGAGGCTCGAGAGTTTAGTAGAGATGCTGGGTCAAACTCAATCTCTTTTTTAATTCTTATAATAGCTAAAGGAAATCTAATTTTGCTTCTCATTTTAAACTTCATGAATACAGGGTAGGGTTTTGAAAAATTTGCAAAACTATATATAATTCTGGTATAATAAAGCTTTGCAATGAAAGGCAATGTCCTTGATATTGACAGGGATTGCTTGTGTGCATATGTATAATTAAACTTACCTAAACATTCCTATCAATTCCAAGTCGATTTTCCAAATCATTGGCTATGGATGTTCCAAAAGGTGTGATTCCTTGTATTTTTCTCAATTGTCAAAGTGATCTACTTTTAGAAATTCTAGGTCATCTCTTTGAAGGTCACTATAATGTTTTTGTTGCCATTTAAAGATATTAAATTAGTTGTTTTTATTTTGTCATTAGCCTGTAGCCAGAATACCTATTTGTTTTGGAAATCAGTATTAGCATTTCGATTTTAGAGCATGGAAATCAGTATTAGCTTTTCGATTTTAGAGCATGGGTTTGGTGTTTTGAATGTGACTATCTACTTCTTTTGGCAAACATTGATTATGCATTTTTTTTATGAGTTTGGTGTTTTTTCCACATGCACTTAAAATAATTGATTATTTTTATTTTTAAGTTTTTCCATTTTAGTACATAAATTTGTTTTTTTGTTCAATGCTTAAATGTACCCTTGTGAATTAAGAAGATTACGATTTTGGTTCTTTTATATCAGTTTTAAGCTTGAATTTTGTAATGGTGTAATAAACCATTTATAGTTTTAAATTTTTTTTTTTTTTTATGACAAATTATTATTGTTAACCATTTATGGTCAAATCATGACCATTTTGTTGACAATCTATTATGTTTACTAATTATAAAAAAGAGATAAGAGAATAATAAAGTTGACCAAAGATTACAAGAAGGAAAAAAAATTGAGATTATAAGAAAAAATCAAAAGGTAGAGACTTTGTTAAAGGCATAGAAAATGAAAAATAAGGGTAAAATTTGAAAGGCCTACTGCCCATAGGCCCCAAGCTTGGCTGGAAAAGTAGAAAATGATGAATTGGTGATTCTAGTTTGTATTTTTAGTTGATCCTTCTAGAAGTTGTGGAAACCGATATTTTATTATAAATATAATTATTATTTAAATGGCATGTTTTTCTGTTAGACCATTTCTTTGTAAAATGTTTTTTTTTTATTTGAAAAGTTTTATTCTAAATTCAAAATTTAAAGGCAATGGGAGTTGTGTTCTATTTCAAACAATAATGGTAATAGTTGACATATTTCCCTCACAACTACATATTTATCTTGTTATAAATTCTTAACAACAACAAAGGTCCATCCCAAGTACTTTGATAATGCCCCATACTTCATATTTGTTAAAAAATAATATTTATCATCTTTTGAAAAGTTAACAACAATTTTTCACTTGACATGATGAGAATTTTAACACTAATTTTAATAGTGTCATTGGATGCATGCCTCCTTTTGAAAGTGGATATGGGTCGATGTACAATGAGTAGTTGTGATGCGAGGAGTTGTTCAAGAAGTTGTGAAATGTCCTAAGCAGTTGAGAACTAGATACCGTGTTTCAATATTGTGTTTTGGAGCTTCAAACTCTATTATCTAAGGCCTAATTTGCTCATTTGTACATGCACTAACTAGAAACAAGATATTATATATTGTTTGAGATTTTGGGTGACTATATTTGTTAACATTTATATAAAAATAAATTTTTTTCAGAAGAAGCCAATTTTGGAATTTTAACCACTATAAGTATCCCTAGTTTGGTGACAACTTCCATAAAATTCTATAATATATACCCATATATTGAGTTGCAAAGTTTACAAGGAAAGTAGATATAAAAATGAAGAGGAACAACATCCTTCTCAGCAACTTCATAAAGCCCCTGCAGGTTGTTGTCCATGTTCAATCACAAAACCTTCTTCCTAGTACAACCATGAAAAGTTGGAGGATACTCCACCCAAAAATCCGTGAAAATAAAAAAAATATTCATGGAGTCACTTTGAGGAAACAACTAAATATATAGAATGTTAGATTTGGTAAATTACTCATTAATTATTTTGTTGGACTTTCGATTTATTTCAAGGCTTTTGAAATCTATTTTTGATTGATCTTCCTCCTCGAATCCCTTCTAAATCTGAAATATAAAATATATAACTGCCAATTGTGATTACTTTTTGTGGCTTCAATTTAGCACAAATTATAATGCTTTAATTTGGGAAATTTAAAATGCATCCATGATGGGGTTATATGAAAACTAAGTTAGAATCTTATTCAAAAATGAAATTATATTCACAATAATACCTTGGCAGAAATAGTCAATGTGACAAATTCCAGAGAAAAATAGAAGGCAAAGGTGCAGAGTTCAAAATTGTAGCAGTTTTTTGATAATGTTTTGATATCTATTATGATATATCACAATTCTTTATCAAATTATTTTCTTGATCTTGTCAGTTTGATGCTTTTTTAGGTTTCCTTTCCATTTTCATTCCTCCATGAAATTTCTTGTTGTTTATTTTTTATTGCTAACAATTTTTTAAACCATACTTGACAAACTCTAAAAGACTTTGAGATTTGTTACCATATTATATTTAAACTCAACTAAACTTAGTATTTATATGTGTTTTTTCAAATTAGTTGATAGAATATTTAGACAATTTCCAAGCCTAGCCTGTGAATCATTTTTCCAAAAATAATTAATTTGGTAAAGTCTCGCACCAAAATATTTTCCAATTTAGACATTGGTTTTGGGATGAAGTCCCCATTTTGATGTGACAACATCCTACCTCACTTCAATGTTAACATTGCCATCACTTCAATTATGACAAATTTTGTTTAGTACAGGTGCAGGGAGTTCTGTGCAATTCTAATGCTTCCTTAGGTACTTGCCCATGTTTCCATATGGCTCTTTCAGTAAAATATTCAAAATGGTAGGATGATAGACATTGATTTTTTAAAACATGTCAAGATGCAAGTAATTGGGAGGCCTATTACATGCTTGCTATAGTAGAATTGATGAGGCATTCATAGGTTTATTGTATTTTTGGACATTTACTATTTATTAGTAGATAGATTGTTATTGGTTTTTTCATGAGGAGTTTTGATATGTACGTATGTAGGCATCAAAATATACACAATTTATAGTTTCCATTATCTTAGGCTCAACGCTCTCATTCATTTATCTTGACATCTCTATTTTTTTGCATTGTATGCTTTCATCAATAACATACCTTTCCATGTGTTTTTTATTTTAGTACCATTGATCTGTAGGACTATAGGATTATTGTCCTTCATGTGCTTATTTGTTAGTGCAGGTTTTTGACTTATTCTTGGCTACTTTTGTTAAGAGTGGTCCCTTGTGCTATCATAAATGTAGGTGTTCAACATAATGACAAGTAGTCATAGGCACCTTTGATCCTAGTAAATGTGTCAGTCCGTGCTATTCTAATACTACATGCATCATTGCATGAGAAAATTCTTTGTTTTCTCTCATGTACACTACACTACTTACGAATAAAATAGTTGTTGAATAACAAATGGAGCAACCTCCCCTATGCCTACTTTCAAATGTTGTGAACAGTCCAAAAATGGCCCACAACTTACATGGAAACAAGATGATTAATGAGCACATATAGAATGAAGTTTTCCAATGAAAATAATAGTTTCAAGCTTATAAGATTCCTCTATACTTATAATTAGAGTGTTTCATCATTTGATGTATAAAATCTACTTAAAAAGCTAATTGATTTTCCACAAAAAATTAACAGAGTCTCAAGATAGTCTTCTAGTGCAAGCATTAGCTTACTCTATTTCATATTACCTACTTAACAACACTAGGATCAATATTGGAACAAAATGAAAACACAAAGGTCCAAAAATAATCATACATGTACAATTTTCTCCCCTTGCAAATAATATTCAAAAATAAAAGATCTTAGAGAATGCTTGAAACATTCTATTAAGATCCACATCAATTATAATAAGATTTGTTCTAAATTCGGACTATAGCATATCCTTCAATCTAGAAATTTAACAAAATGAATAACTCACAATAACAAATTGCACATGACTACTTGAACTGTCTACTTGTAAAAGCTTTTCTAATTATAAAACAAGCCCTTAACTACACCAATAATTCCTTCAACAATTACACTGATGTTGAAACTAAGAAGATAAAAAGAAATTAAAGTACATATCAAATTATTCTTACAAGTTGAAACTAAGTAGATGAAATAAAAATAGAATACATATCAATTACATTCTTATAAGGTTCATTAAATTGCATTGTTCTTTCCAAGCATCAAATGACCTTCCAAAAGATATCATTTGATGCCCCTTTAGCATGCCAGATAGAAGTGACCAACATGCATAATGAATGGTATTAGGTTTCAATACTCCTTTTATCAGAACACCTGGATAGTCCTCTTGTGGCAAGGTCTTCTAAAAATCCCTTAAGATTTGCACTCAAGGTTTGAGGGGTCATTTTTTCATCATCTTTGCATGTTTAAATGTAAATTTTTTGTACAATACCACAAAAATCCCTTGTATTCAATCAAACAAATAGATCAAAAAATGTTGGAGATTAAACTAGGTTATAAATACCTAATAATAATCCAACACTTTTCATAACTTTGTAAAGTAAATCCATTTGTAAACCTTATTGATAATTACTATTATGGATCATCTCCAACAAGAATTGATCTCAGTATTAGTATATACAACCTACCAACCTTTATCTCCCTCATTATTAGTATATACAACTTGTCAACCTTTACAGTTAGGATCCTCGAGTTCTCCTTCAATATTGAACATATTTTGTAGTTCATAAATGAGTTCCATATACACTTCAAACATAGTAAGATCCACTTCCCTCCCAAGGGAGTTACCTCATTCGTGGACATAGGCAAAAATCTAGAGAGCAAATCTCATAATAGTTGTCTATGAACACATGAATTTTGTAAGAGAATTTTTTTTGGTTCTAAAAGAACAAAAATCAACACCAAATATTAACAAAATAATGCATTTGTGCAACTCCTTGTAGGGTTAGTTTGAGATCTTGTTAGTCTAGTTGGATGATCTTAGAGAAAATTTTCTTCATTTATGATTGTTGCAGACATATCCATTTTGGATATTTTTAACAATTCTTAGTGTTGATTGAACTCTGAGGATTGGGATTGATTACATTTGAATCAGGAAATGGAACATGTATATCATCTCCAATTGCTAAGCCTTTTCTTATTGAAGGGGTCAGTTCACCCATGGTTGGATTTCAATCAAGTGAAAACCAAACGATTTGTAATCCATAGATCATGTTCTATAATATACACTCTTCACTTCTGGAATTCACTAGGATGGGACAGAAGGTTGTTGCAAAACCATTACTAGGTTGCTAGCTCCAATGCTTCTTAGTGGACTTTCTTTCCATCTTTTCGGGAGCATGTGTTCTAGAAAAATATGCTTGAGATTGTGAGGTTAATGACATGAACCAATTTCTTTGTGATTCTATAAATTTGACATCTAAATCCTAGACCACTATGCTTTACCAATCCTTCATGCTTATGAGATGGATTAGATGTCATAGAAATCTTCAAATCGGACTCAGTCAATTCATGTGGATTTTCAAAAATCATGATTGATCATGGACTTGAAAGTTGTAGTTTAGTTTCTGATAGATCTATTATATCACTCTCTTCATCTTGAAACATCTGAGGGGGAAGTAAGTAAATTTGTATAGTTTTCTATTCTTCACCTTGTTATTCACAAAAGTTACAAAATTGGGACACCATTGAAATTCTCAGAGTTTTTAGAAATGGTGATTTGTTTTTTTCATTTCTTTAATCCTAGTTAGATAATTGCATCCTTCGTGGTGACTTTGGATTTGATCTATTAGGATTGATTGATCCTGATGAGCTATAGGTTTCATAGAACCATGATGGATCACTTATGGATAAATAATCAATGGGAAATACAAAATTATGGGTGCAGTTAGAGCCATTGCTCCAAATCTTAGGCTAGTTTGGGTTATTCCACAGGAGATTGCAGTAATATGGTTCAAATACGGTGTCATTTTTCCAACAGGGGCATATGACTTCCATTTTTATCCTTTTACTCATTTTGTACTATATATGGCCCTTATGGGGTTTGTATAGCACACAATATTACAACAATACATATACCTTAGATCTATGTGAAAACATTTTTCCTTAGGATTGGATAAATTCTTGGATGGTTCGAGAAATATTGCATACCCAGAAGGCCCCGTATCCAATCCTCTGGGATTTCATAAAGGAAAATAGTTCCATGAAAGAATTGGAATTGTAGGAGCTTAAGAATTCAGATTCTTGTTATAGATTTGAACCATTCCAGAACCTCTAGGATCTTTTGGTTGACCCAGTAAAAAACAACATTCTCCCAAACTTAAAGATACACTCTTAGACCAAAAAAAAAAAAAAAAAGTACTCTACAATTCAATTTGACTCCCTGGTTCATGTTTTGAATATATTACATGATGGACCTTATGTTAAAATTGCAATGTAAAAATAAAAGGATGTGTATGGATCTTTTCTAATTATATTTAAGTTGGCTACTTGTTTTTTTCAATTTCATAACCTTTCATCCATGTTAAGGAGATCATTTGCATGCTAAACAATCCAATAGTAAAGATATCTGCATGGATATTGCTAAGTATATTTAAGTTGGTTATTTTTTTGTCAATTTGACGACCTTTCCTCTTTTTAAGGATCATGTTTATGTTTAAGAATGTTGTTTTTTTATGAAATGTGTGAACTATGTAATGAGACACAACCCAAGAAGAATTCATGAAAAAGGATTCAGCCATCTCAACAACATATTCATCCAATGATGTCATTATATAATATATGGATGTAATCACCTCCTAAACTTACGAGTATTGACACACAAACAACTCATCAATATATAAAAATGACACCTCATCAAGAGATAATAATAACATCTCATAAAGAGATGATCTCAGACTTTGTAATTGTCTAGGGACTCACAGGTTAACAATCCCCCCTCAATCATAAGTCTGAATAATTATACTAGTAAGGCAATAAGAACTAGTGCATAAACTGGGATCATCTCAATATTCAATCTGAAATTTTTAAACTAAACTTCTACGAAGATCTGTTTGCACCTAATCTGAATGTTGAATGGCTCATTTGAAATGAACTTTGAAAGAGATAAAAAATTGTGTAAGTGAACAACTGCCATGTTTGAACATTTCCTTATTACTTGACAAATTCATCATTTGCTAAGTAATTTAGCTAGAAGAAGTTGGTGTCTTCTACTAATTGGTGAATAATAGGATCACCATTTTATTACTAGTGAAAAAATAGGATCACTAAAGCACTCGATGAATTTAGACACAATTAGGTGTTGAACAACATCCCAATGAATAGTTGAACAGAAATGAGATTATTCCATGCTAAATCTTTCCCAAATCTGTCGATTGATGAGTGTTGATAATTATAGTTCTGATAGGAACTTTTGTAAAGGTTTCATGTGAACATGCGAGAAGTAGTTCGAGATATTTTCAAAAAGTAATTTTCGAAAAGTAAATTCTATTTTGTAATTCACTTTAGTTAAAAATTGAAATTCTTATTTTTAGTTATTGAGTTTAAAAAGTGTATTTCATGCATGCATGGATTAGACTAAGAGTAAACTCAAAAATAGATTAGGGTTTTGTTCTTAACTAAAAATATAAATATAGGTCAAGATAGATATTTTAAACACAATAACACTTGAGAAGTTGAGAAGTTTGAATGACAAAGAATAGTTAGCCAAGAAAGACACATTTCCATGTAGCAAGCAGTCTCGTACAGAGGTCTGCACAATTTTGTATAGTCATACAGAAGTCCATAAAGTTGTACAGACATGGTTGTACATATGTCCATAGAGTCCATACAAATAGATTGTATAGAAGACCATACTCTCCCAGTAGGTTGTTCCACTCAATTCAGAGGGTTTTTTGGTATCTATGAAGTACTATTTTTTAAGAAGCTTGTGCAAGTTTCCTTGTAAGTTTTTTCAAGGAATGAAAGCTTAGTTTTGAAGGACTTGTTAGCACTGAAAGTCACCCTCAAATTGTGGAAGCATGAGCTTAATACCCATCATAGTTTTTGGTGGATGTTGGTTTTATATGAGTGGAGGTCAATGGACAAAACTCAATATATGAATGATGTTCAACGTAGAACTGGCCAAGAAATGCACATGGAAGTGAGGGCCACAACTAACTTCAGTCAGTGAATTGAGTTTAAGTGTGAGAAGAGGGAAGACCTAGTAAGAAAGGTGGACAAGACTATTATGGGCATCAAGCCTTCAAGCAACTTGGAGAAGAAAAAATCAAACTCAAGATCACTCTTAAGCTCAAGTTTCAGACACTGAAATATGTCCAGAAAACACAGTCACAACAACACAATGATAAAACCTACATCACCATGCAGCTACAACAACTCGACTGGATCCTCCATGCCTGATCCATTCAGTGTAAGAGGGAAAAATATCACAAGGAAGCTGACTAAAATTATTCACAATACCACTGCAATCAAACCTAC
>SNQJ01S0040285.1:0-18746 GCA_010110895.2 Picea sitchensis
AGATGAAATTGCTTCTACGTTTTCATCTTGGGATGGTTCTTGTTCTTCTTCTTCTTCCTCTTCACAATCTATGTAGAATAATTTCTTCTCACCACACTTATGTCACTTACTGTACTTATTGTCACAATTAAAGCATAAACCTTTTTCTTTTCTTTCCTCCAATTGTTGAGGTGTCAACCTTGTAGGTTGAGGTATTTTAGAAGAAGGAGCATTATTCTCTCTATAGATGTTAGTATTGGTCCTTCTAGTAGCCATAGCCATATTTTTACTTTCAACATTTCTTTCCACCCTAAATGCATTCTCCAATGATTTGGGTTCCCAAAGGTGAACCTCATGTTGAATGTTATCCTTTGATGTTCCTATGAATACATTAATCAAGTGCTCATCTGGAATATCTATTACCTTTATATTCAATCTTTGGAAGTTCTCAATGTGCTCTGTAATTGAACCCTTTTGCTTGAGATTTATCAATTGGCTAAAGAAGGTATTGCTCCTTGTATCCTCATAGTGTGCTACCATTTCTTCCTTGAAAATTGTCCAAGTGACAAGTGATTTGCGAGAACAAAGCCATCGATACCATACAAATTGATTGGGTTCTAAATATAAAGAAGAAATTCATGCATTTTTTGTATGTGGCGAATTATGTAGATCAAATAATTGCTCCATCTGAAGTATCCATGTGATTGGGTCCTTGACATCAAACTTCCTCATATCGATCTTAGGAACGTGGTTGGTCTTCAACCAAAAGTTGGAGTTTCTCCATTCTTGATTCACCTTCCTTGTGTCCTCATCATGAATATAATGGGATACATTTTCCCTTTCAGGTGTCCTCTCTATTAGGAAATTTTTCAATCCTTCCATGATCTCCCCTTTTAAACCATCCATCTTAGTATTTATTGCCTCAAACTTAGCTTCTATTGAATCCATCATCTCTTGTAGTTCATATTTTGTTACTGTATTCTTTTGTAAATCATTTATGTCCCTACGCATTTCTTCACTTTCATCAAGAGTCCAAGTAGTATTGTCTGGAGGATTATTTGGTGTAGAAGTTCCCTTTTTTGGTGGCATGTTGGCCAATTATCACTTTAAACCTTGATTTTGAGGTGGTTATGCTAGACATACTTCCTTTTATTGTATCTCCAAAATTTTGTCCCTTCTGAGTATGAAATTTTCTTTTTTGTAGTTCTCTGATATTTCTTCTCTGCAATGCCACAGGTTTGATAAAAATTGGATGTGCCAAGTGGAATTTATGGTAACTTCCCCATAACTTGTTGTTTTTTGGCCTTTACAAGAGATCTCACTTGTATAGCGTGCCCCACACAAAATAATTGATATAAAATTATAAAATTAGTACCAAACCTACTACGGGATGTCCACTATCCAATGAAACTAGTCTCACTCAATTTGGATACTCTAGGAATAATTTATGATTGTTTTACCCGAAACACCTGCTTGCGACTAGTCAATAGGACTAGTCTGATACCCTATACTCCACAGGGTGTATCTACAAATGTAAGATGACCCAGAAGATGAAATTGTTACCACAGATACCTTACTAATTTCTGTGAATATCCTCCAGGTTTCTGAGACTGAAACGTTACAGAAAAAAAAAAAAAATTATAGCAAAAATTATGCAATGTCTCAATTCAGGATGATTCCAGAACCCTATCTTACAAAGGTTGTATCTCCGAAATTATAACACCTTAGGAGATGAAATTGTAACCCAACGTACCTTGATCCATCTACTAAATATCCTCTAAGTCGTTCCTTCTGAATCAGTGTAGAAAACAAGTTATAGCAAAAATTCCAAAGTGTCTCAGATGTATCAGCGAAACCCCAAGACCTTGAGTTCTAATACCATATGTTAGAGAACAAATATCAATATAGCATAAAAAAACTTCAGAATAAGTACTCAATGCCTTGAAAAAGAGATAAATTCAGATAATAAGCCTCTTTGAGGGGGCAACATCCTTATTCCCACATAAATGTCCAAATACAAATTGATTCCAAAGGAAAATGTCTCCTTAGTATATATAGGAGACTAGGAGGTATAATTACAACTAATGGACTAAAGCCAGCATAAATAAAATAAAATTACTAATGTAATATGTCCCAATTAAGGGGTAATGAGCCACTATTTAGGGCTTAACAAAGAAGCAGCCTTGAATAGATCTAAAATCTATGTATTTATACAAAATTTGTCACAACTAAAAATCGTTGGGCTTCCCACAATATTTAACTAAAAATAGAATACATCTGAATAAAATAACATGTAGATATTGTTGAGTTTTTTTGGTGCTTCCTCTGTCTCTTCATCTTCTCATAGATGCGCTCTCTTTCCTTCGATCTTTGAGCCGGGTACACATGTCAATTAGGGCCACCACAATCATTCGGCTTACTGTCTTTTCCATTTGATCTCGTTGCCATATGTCCCTTTGGATGTGTTCACTGGGATAAGGAATTGCAGTTGAAGACATGGGGGGATAATTAGATGAATATATCAGTTTTGGCTTGTTAATGGATGGCTAATGGTTACAGGGAAGATTAACTATTCACGAAAAGAATGATGGGGGAACAAGTGTCAAATAAGGAGGTGGGATGAGTGGATGCAAGAATGTAGGTGGTAGGGATAGACGGGGTAAGTGACTGCTGGAGGGTGAAAGGTAGAGTGGGTGGAGAAAGTGGACGTTGTGCATGCTTTTTCATTTTCTCCCAGCTACACTCACTTTTCCCTGTTCAATGCATTGGGTACACCTATCCATTAATGCTACCATGAATCTTGAGGGCTCAATCCTTTCATTTAGTTCAAAAGAAAAAATCTTCTTCTGTATTTGTGGTAGCTTCTCCTGTATCTTGTTCACCTCTTGGACTGTGACTTGATACTATGAACTTGTATTAACCAACCATTCATTGATTTTAAGTAAATCAATCTGGCTCATCTCTTGGATGGTTGTCTGAGTGTTTTCTTTGTTCTTTATGGAGCTTTGTTGGTTCATTTCTATCTCAATATACCCCAATGCCTCTGAGATATTATTCCCTTCGAACTCAATCAACTTTTCATGTATTGAAGATAATGCCTCTAGACAAGCCTCTTTAACATCTCTGGCAAGTTTCTTTCCTTCTTCCAGATTTGTTTCCCAGGATTTTAGGGCCATTTCACCTCTTAATTATCCAGAATGAGAGAAAAGGGTAAGAATAGGGGAATTATCCTTCTACTTCTATATGATAATCTCTTGAAACTTAGACAAGGTTGTGCATGCCTCCTTTTCCTTGACATAAATATCTTTTACGGAAAGGTCTACTACCTGATAGCATTTCTGGGTAACATCTACTTTTTGATAGACTTCTTGCTGGGAAACTTCCAACCTCTCATTGACTTATGATGATTGTGTTTTGAAGGCCAAGATGTCTATCGTTGTGTTCTCTGTTAGGGTCAGTCTGGCATGCAGATGCTCAATCAAATTGTCACGCTGAGTGATTAGTCCTTTGCTTGTCTGTGAACTCTAGTGCAGAAGCTCACGGTTATCCTGTAACTACTTAATTTGATGTTGATGAGTGGCCTTTATTTGTTCTATGTCTTGGTCCATCCTGCTTCTAACAATATGTTCAATGTTGTATATCTCATTTTTCAATTGTTCTACCAGGAGGAATTTCTGTCACAATTTTTCGATTAAATTGTCCACTAAGCATTGATTGGCAGTGGCAAATGCCCATAATGAACCTGCAACTTATTTCACAAAATTTGGACCATCATGGTCTTTCCCATCATACACCAATCTTTGCCTTTTAGTGATAACTCCATCCTTTTGGTGAGATTATCTCTTTACGATAACCTTTCATTTCTAGCTGAAAAATAAATCTGAGGGAGGCATCTCTTCGGGAAAGGTAGGAGTAATATCACCTACAAAACTGAGTTTGAAACTAGGATTTTTCTGAAGCTAATCTGTAAAGCGATTAATGATGTAATAGGAGACATAATTTATGTGGAAGGTTCTTGTTATGTTGTATTTAGGGTGCCAGCGGGAGTAGTTGGTGTTGAATGAGGAACAACTTGTCCCGAATTCATGAAGGCTTCGAACTGAGCTAACACTTGTGGATCATTCAATCCTGGCAGTGACGCTCTTATTTCATGAAATAACACTTCTGGGATTTTTGGGGCTTCCTCAACTTTGTTCTTAGAGGAGAAACTTGGCTCAGATCTCGTAGGTCCAGCTTCATGTGAAGGAGGCATGAGTTTTGACTCTCCTTGCAATATCTTTGGTAAACTATTTCTTCTGTGTTTTTGGAAGCTAAGGAAACTAGCTTGTTGGTCAGGAGGCAGAGTCTAGAATCTTCTTCAGACTTCCTCATAAGATCTAACTCCCATGAACATTTTGTCATAAGGGGAATTCTCATGGATGTATCACTTCATGTTAAACTGAGCCAAATGATTTTCCACTATCTTATGTGGATCATGCTTATTGAATTCGATATCAACTAATTTGACATCGTCCAAGGCTGTGACCTCGACTTTAGAGTGACCGAAATATAATAACATGAACATGCCAACTTGAATGGGGAAAGTTGGCCAAGCCTTTTTCTGAGATGCTTTCAACTCCTTGTTGATACCTCCTGCTGCCTTCTGGTATGCCACTTCTCTGCAAACCATCCTGTCACGTAAAAACTACTCTTAAATATGAGAAATTCTCCTCAATGAACCAGTCTGTAAGTTTGCCTAAGTTCCCCATAATAATTTTGAAATAAGGGGTGACGGGTGACCATAAATGGCTATATGAACAGGCACTACAATGTTGTGACAGATTTCGTAAAAGAAATATTTGGCGTTCTAGTCACATAATTTGGAGTGATATAAATGAATTAGCTCAAAACTAGTCAGGGTCCAACTCCAATTCATCGAGGGAAAAGGGGTCATGAAACAAATGGCATCCATAACATATGCCGACATGTAAAAAGGGGCAGGTTTCCCTTTTGATTTTGTTGATTTATACTCAACAATTTCCCTGGCCAAATTATCAGGTAGCATTTTGGCCCAATTGAAGGTGTAACCCTCGACTACTTCATTCATGATGGCTACCCACTCAACTGAGAAATGTGTAGGATTATTCTTTCCAAACAGGCAACAGAGTATCATGGATACATACAACATATGAGCATATAAATACATTGTGGCATACATACCATGAGTGTCGGCTCTAAATATTTCTGGATGTCCCCACCGGGTCTTGACTATATCACGACCATTTCTAGTGTATTGGGTGCATTCCTTTCTCTCAAAATCTAGAAGAAATGTGACATTGTAAGTGTATTTAGTACTAGGGGAAACCTTGTACATTACTTGTAGTTGCTCTGGTCGGAAAGAGCCAATGGCGACTGTTGGTGGTTGATGATGCTCTTGGTTTGGATGTTGACATGTTCTAAGGCCCAATTTATCATATCATTGTAGGGTATGATTCTTGGTTGTGCAACGATATTATGCAATTTCAACTGTGCTACATGTATAAGCTTAGTTGTAAAGGAGTCATTGTCTTCTTCAGAAAATTCATCTGGACAGTTAATGATCTCATTCTCTAAGACATCAAAAACCCGCGTCCAAGTTTTAATGGCGTCTGCAACTCACGGAGTTGTGTCTAATAGAACATCTGTGTTTGGATTTGAATCATCACCTAATGCATCAAGATTCTTTGCAGATTTTCATGGCACCATAATCCTCAAGGGAAAAGAATTAGCTTACTTGTGACAAGATAAGTCTGTAAGCTCTACACTGGACAAAAACTACTAATTGCAAATGGTAAAAATGACTTTGAAATTCGAAGTGCTTTATTAAAAATGTCTATTGATCTTAGTATAACTTTATTGATGAAGAATTTATTAAACTTAATGGAATTCATTACCTGGTGATTCGCAATCCTTATTTGAAATCATTATTCTTAATCAATAATAAATGTCATTAATACTTCGACGGTTCATGTTCGAGAGTTTTGGATGTGACAGGGTGGAAATCCCCCAAAGTCTAAATTCATGGAGGAGTTAATCTATGAGTAATCACTTTTAAGTCTTAATTAATCATGTTTAAAGTGTTGTATTAACTTTAAGTATTTCGGAAGTTCGGACTTCAGAATTTTTTAATATAGCACAAGGGAAATTTTCTGAAATCCAAAACTGCGAAGTAATTAATTAACTCTTAATCATGACTCATTAAAGTCGTTAATCATTTTATTAATTCCTTGAAAACACTTTTTACTTTTTGTAATCACTTTACTTCGACACTTTTATAATCCGGGGATTGTGAAATCAAAAACACCCAAAGAGTATTCTCTCGGAGTGACATGGCAGGGATGACATCATTCTAATGACGTGTCAAGAAAAGAGAGGTGACACGTGCCACTTGAAAATGTGTGAATCATCCAACGTAAATTTCAAAAATGAGTGTCACGTGTCAACTGAAGGAAATATTTTTAAAGGACATGTGTCCTATGACTCGTATCCTTAAGTTATTTAGGAAAATTCATGAGTGGCTATCTTCGGGTTTCAGAGTTTTGGGGTTTTCGTTGTTTGGGTTTGCTGGAATACCCGAAGTGCAGAGCTGTGAAGCGACCATTAAAGGCTTTCTTTAAAAACTCAGGCGGCTTCAAAACTTTGGAGGTCATTAGGATCATTCAATCAAATTAGAGTTACTTATTGACGATATATGTCGTAAGCGCCTTATTGATAAATAACAACCCATGGATTTATTTTGATTTTAAAAGGTTGCTTTCTAGGTTTTTTACTTTTTTGGGTAAAATTTTATTTCTAAGAGGTAAAATATACAAAGCTCAAAAGCTCAAAATTATGTGTGTTCTAAAACAATCCATGACAATTAGACAATCGTATGAACCCAATGGTACGATGTTTACATCCACCTTTGTATTGATTCCATTCATGTCTATCGAACAATCTTTAACTGATTCATTGATTTTCCTCTTATCCTCGTGGATAACCAAACTAACCAAGATTTCTTATGCTTACCTCTTTGCAAGTGAAACATTTCAACAATGTTAGCATTTATGTAACTATGGCTAGCTCGATAATAAATTAAAATTTTTATGGGCTCATTATTTATCTTACCTTCCACTTCAATCATGGGAGATTGATACTATGCCTGCTTGTTATCCGAGGATACATAAATACTTGGAATGCTCTTGCCCATGTCATCCATTGTTTCATCCTCTTGAATGTTGTGGATAGTCCCCATTCTTTCTCCTTTGTGAGGGAATTCCTTATGTAGATGAATCCCCCCACATCCCCAACATTACATCGCTTGTTGGCTTGGCCTTTTTCCAAATGAATTTGCAGTCTTGTGTTCATTTTGTGCAACTTGACCGTGTTGATTCGCTTGGAAATTATTCCTAAAAAAAGGGTGTCTTAAAAACCTTGCCTTTGATCCTTCTTATCCTTCATCTTTTCATTCCAATATTTTTGGAAAACTACTCTTCCTTTTCTCTTTTCATACAAATTCCTTGCTCTCCTTATGGTTTCCTCCAAGTTTTTGGTGTTGTCATATTGAATCTTATCATGGTATAAAGAGGGTAATCCACATAGAAACATTTGTAATTTGACTTTCCCATCTTTGATGAAGTCAACACACTTCAACAATTCAAAGAACCACTTCTCATATTCCTCCATCACCATGGTTACCAACTTGAGTTCAAATAACTCTTTCATATTTCTTTCATAGTGATGCTCAGACAAATATTTCTCTTGGAAATATCCCTTGAACTATCTCCATCAGATTCTTTTCTCATCAAGTTTCTTGGCTTGCTTAAGTTGATCCCACCACATGGTTTCCTTCCCTTGCAAGTGGTAGGTGGAAATTCTATCTTCTACCCGGGAGGGGTAATTATGCAGCTGGAAATATTTCTTCATTTCCAATATCTAGGCCTCTACTTATTCCCCTTTCATGTGCTCATGATTGAAATTTGGTGGCTTAATCTTTCAGAGTTCACCCTGCAAGATGTATGCCTTAGGTCTTCTCATTTTCCTTCGAACAAGAGACACACTTGGTTTTCTCCCTAGACCTGAACTTCCATGAGTTCTTCTGGTGGAATTCCTTGGAGAATGATGGTGTCTACTCATGCTTCTTGACTTCCTATCATTCCCATGATCATGTCTTTTACTATGGGATCTTGATGTTGATGCTTGTCTAGCACTAGTTGCTTGCTTGGTCCTAGAGTCCTTGTTAACCTGCTTCTGTAGCATATTTAGTCTTTGAAGTATCTCTTCTTGAGCCTTCATGATCCTCTCATTATCGACCCTATAGGTTTACACTTCTTTTTGTAGGATTCTCATAGTTACAATGCCCTGGATGTCTCTTCTCCCATTAGACTAAGTCTCAGCATTACCCATGTTGGTATGTAGACCTCCAATTTCTTCTTCATGGTTGTAAAAATCTTGAGCATCCTCCATGTATCTAGTTCTCATATAATAACTAAAGTTTGTTTTTTTGTATCTCTAGTACTGCAAGAATGTGCATGCAATAATTGATGTTAGAGTTAACCATATTGCAAAATATTTATCAATTAGATTACAAGCCCTTCTTCTTTGTAAATTATGAAGAATATTATTGCACTACTCCTAAGTAGGATTCCTTAAATGAATTCATTTTCAAAACAATTTTTCAATGGTTGTTTGTTTGCTCCGATCCAAGCTCCGAACTGAAAGTTATGGTGGAAAAACAGTGAAGGAACATTCATTAAAACATGGAACATAGTAACAACGCTCAGCAACCGTTTAATCATTTCTTGATTATATATTCATCATTCATCTATCTTAATGGATTCACCGCGGATCTAAGTCATATCTCTTCTTCATACCTTCTATTGTAACAAATATTGAAATTTTGGCTTTTGGTAACTTAGGAGAGAAAAAATTTATAGTGTTTAACTACCGAAAGTGTAGATGTGAGAAAATGACCATTCGTTTGTCACATGCATCACTGAATATTCTCTACCTGACATCTTCAGTCAAATAACGCCGAAATCAACTCCAAATGCCATAGCAGTACAACAGTCACAAGCCAACTCACGAAAAATCCAAAGACATGGTTCATGTGAAAATCAAAGAAATGTACCATCTGTTCGAGCCTTGAGTCACAAGGAAAATGAATGGAAGCATTGATAGTTGAGCGACCACATACACTGAGCATTAAGCCACATGGAGAAAAAGCTCACATGTCCTGGGTTTTTGGCCTTCGGGGATTTGGCCGATGTAGATATTTTAATAACTACAACCCCGATCCATGAATTCACTAAAGTATTAAAGGATAAGCCGGGTTAATTAAAGAATAAGAAAGATTAATGTTGACAAGTCTCATCATGATTTCACGAATCGAGTTGCCTTCATGCTTTAAGTTTCAAGTTTTTGATTTCCGAAACCCCAAAATCCTATGTCTTAATCATGCTTAATCACAAAGCTAAAAGTGTTTTAACTGTTAATCAATCCCATCGCAATTTTGCGATTCAGGATTTCTCGTGTCAAGTATTATCAAAGTCCCAACACTTAAATCCACGAAAGGTTAAAGATTAATTGTTAATCGTGATTAATTAAGAGATTAATACAAATGATTATCGCCTAATTAATCCCATCACAATTTTGCGATACGGGATTCCTTGCATGTCATAACTCTTGAAGACATGATACCCAAAACCTCGAAACCCGAAAACCAAAAATCGGGACTCCAGTCATATACAAAAAATGGCCTTGGAAAAAAAAACATTTTTCTCAGCCTTGGGGAGGTCATTTTCCGCATTCGAATAGTCGATCGACATCTACAGATCCTAATATTTCTAGTGGTGTCTTCATAATTTCATTTGGATCTTGGGAATGTAGTCAAATGTACCCTGCAAGATGAGGTTTTTTTTTAAAAATGTGGCATTTTTTAATGTGTTGAGTCATCATTTTCAAATGATGATTCTGTGGCCTAACACATAGAAGATCAAAAGCCTATCTCAGTTTTCCTACAGGTGTCACAGATTGGGATAATCAAATCCATCTCCGAGCCCTAATTTTCGGACCTCATATTTTTCTACTTTGACACATGTTTGTAAAATGCAGATATGAGGCAAATGAAAACGGATCTCTGGGAACTGAGAGAGGTTTTGGCTCTGAACAAATAGAGGCACAAAATCTCTTTTCAGTTTATGCACATATGTCATTATTTGAGAGATACAGAACCATAACCACAACCTCATTTCTCAGCAATTTGGCCCATCTTCTATGGCCGTTAGTTTCAAGAATTGATTGTAACTGTTGTTTTGGGAGGATTTTCGACCTCAAGACCTATATGAGGAATATTTGTAACATTGGATGAGGGGGGAAAGACATGCAGGAGTAGTAATCATGGGCTATAGATTTCATTTTTAGTTTAATATAAGATTGCATAAGCATGTTTTATCCATATCAGAGATTCTTGTTATGTTGCCTGCAGAGTTTGTCCATTTTCTTAGTTTCAATATCACTCCATCTATCTTTTCTTCTTGATTTGTAATTGTTTTGTAATAGAATTCATCCTCTGTTAGATGCTCTGTTGCAGAATGGTTATAGGTTGTTTCTTGTAGAGATCAAGGTTCAGAATTCATCCTTTGCTAGATGCTCTGTCCCAACCATCTCTATCCATTGATTTGTGCTTGGAATTCTCTAATTGTTAAGTGCTCCTTGTGTATTGATATGTTTTCTCTTTATTCTCCTACCATACTTTTATAAAACCTTCTCTTTGTAATCAGCTTCTATCTCACCTCTGCTCCATGTATTTCCAGTGCCAAAACACTTTTTTTATTTGCTTGATCATTTGAATCCATGCCCAATGGACTACCTCCCGGTCCAACCCATCAACCCTAAAAGCCTCAAAAATTTATGTTACCCACAAATCTGCCCGTTGTTAAGTTTATTGGATATCCAATCATGAAAAATATTCGAGATATCCCTCTCGAGTTGGAAGGGGCAACCTCTAATCAAAAGTGGTTCGTGGTTATCTCGGAATTTACCTACATGCAACCCAAATCAAGTTCTGAGTGATAACTTATGTTTTCATTTAAAATGTGCTAAGGCTTGGCTCTATTACAGCCTAGAACTAACTCTTGCAACAACATTTTATGGCGTCATTTTCGGGGATGGAGGAATGAAGCTATCTTCCCTAGGATACGACAAAAAGTTTATATCTATTCCTTGATGGTGAAAAAGGGATAGGCATTCAATTGGCTATGCTCATTCACCTAGCTACTCCTCGGTTCAAAGACTCTACATGATTCACTAGCGACTCCACTAGTCTCAAAATGTCGAATTTGTTCGCTACTCGGATTGCTGCAAGGTTCACTCCTCTAGATTTTACAAATGTTTATGGTTTTCCAAACACTGTTCCAGACATTAAAGTTTGGGAAGATGTCCTTCCTAAATTTGGAGAATATGTGGACGACAATCCTGCTCAACACTTGTTTAAATTCCACAAGCTCATGGATGAATTAAATATACATCATGAAGAAGTCCTCATGAAATTGTTTATGTTTTCATTGGAAAGAGATGCTAGACTCTAGTAGAAATCTTTACCTCATTCCAGTATTCCTTCATTGAAATATTTTCACATACTTTTTCATTAGCATTGTAAAATAATCTATTCAGCTGAAATACTTTTTGAAGATTGTTGTAACATAAAATTCATAAGAAAAATAGATCAAACACATCTTATTGAAGAGGAGGAAGGAATGTTAGAAATTTCTCAAGTCGATGAATATAATCAATATGAAGAAGAGTTGGTTGATAAAGAAGTAGGATATGATAGCTCTTGTGATCACATTCAAGAGAAAGATATTCAACATCATGGTCAACCTGCAGAAGAGAAGGAAAACAATAGTTGCTTGATCCAGAAATTACACAGACCACCTCCTCCTTTAACAGAAGAAGAGATATATCTGCTCCTAAACAGTCACATTGTAACTCCTGCTTACACAAATCTGTTGCATCCACACCATTTTGAATATCTTGTAGACTCTGTTTTGTTTCATGAAAAAGAGGTGGTTGTCGTGTTTAACAATCCTGAAGAATGTTTGGTGTCAGAGAATGATTTAGATTTTGATGTAAAGGTTGTTGATGATGAGGAAGACAGTGATATTTTTCGAAATCTGTTTCAAGATCAGATTGCTGATTTTTCAATGCAAAAACCTTCAGGATTTTATTCTAATTTTTCAGTATTTGATAAATATAGTGATGATGAAGAGGATTTTAAAGATTTGTTGTCTTATGAAATTTCATCAAATCCTATTTATCAACTAAGAGATGATCATAAAAGTATGAATGCTATCGTTGAAAATAGATATGAATCTGTTATTCAAGAGTCCATTGAAGATCCTTTTAACTTTGATACATCCTCTAAAGATATCATTGTTGGAGAGGGTGATCATAAATTTTTCCATGATGCATATTTTCAGACTCAGTTTTCATTTGATCATTATCAAGACAGTAATGTAGGAAATGAAGAACATATCTCTTCTTCTCTCTTAAAAATTGCTAGTTGTAATAGGCCAGCATATCATAGTGATGAATTCAAATTACAGGGATATGATGAAGGAGAGAAGACAGGTTCATATTAGCAGTTGATCATGCATGTTTCCCCAACAAATATTGAGCAGTCCACATTTAATATTTAGATCAGTAAAGGCAGCCAGCAACAACATTTCAGTTAGTTGGAACAGCAGCAAAATGAGGTATTTCTATGTGACTTTTGCGATACAGTAGCATTTTATATGGAGTCAATATGGGGCACTGAATTTTTTATTTCCGACTTCTTGAAGTCTGAATTTCAAAACTGTAAGTACCTGCTCCCAGGGCATGTTTTAAAATTTGCAGTTGCTCCAGTCATTGTTTTGCTCAAAGATGGAAGTATAATTAAGTTTGTTAGTCGGATACTCGCTTGGTTGATTTGGAATTTTTTCTATACTTGAACAAAGCAGTGATATCAATTAGAGTAGGTGATGTATATAAATAACCTTGACTTTGAGCACTAGAGTACAACAGTGGTTTTCAGTATGTTTCTAGTTTAGTTTGGAATCTAGTATGGTTTTGTTTTAAAGAATTACGACTCCATAGCCCAATGAATGCATAAGCGGTTTTTTGTTTCGAAAAGGTGCAAGTAAAGAGAAAGAGTTCAGACTTTGATAAGGATGATTTCAGGTCACCCAATGGATGAATGGATGAAGGCACGTGGTCTACTATTCTTGGTGCTTTGAAGGAAAGCACCATCCCTATATGGAGCCTCTATTGTCACAAATATTGAAATTTTGGCTTTCGGTAACTTAGGAGAGAAAAACTTTATAGTGTTTAACTACCGAAAGTGTAGATGTGAGAAAATGACCATTCGTCTGTCACGTGCATCACTGAATGTTCTCTACCTGTCATCTTCATTCAAATAATGCCGAAATCAACTCCAAATGCCACAGCAGTACAACAGTCACAAGCCAACTCACGAAAAATCCAAAGACAGGGTTCATGTGAAAATCAAAGAAATGTACCATCTGTTTGAGCCTTGAGTCATAAGGAAAATGAATGGAATCATTGGTAGTTGAATGACCATATACACCGAGCATTAAGCCACATGGAGAAAAAAATCACGAGTCTGGGGTTTTTGGCCTTTGGGAATTTGGCCGACGTAGATATTTTAATAACTACATCCTCGATCCCCAAATTCACTAAATTATTAAAGGATAAGTCGGGTTAATTAAAGACTAAGAAATATTAATGTTGACAAGTCTCATCGTGATTTCACGACTCGAGCTGCCTTCATGATTTAAGTTTCAACTTTGCGATTTTTGAAACCCCAAAAGCATGTGTTTTAATCGTGCTTAATCACAAATCTAAAAGTGTTTTAACTGTTAATCAATCCCATCGCAATTTCACGATTCAGGATTTCTCGCGTCAAGTATTATCGAAGTCCCGACACTTAAATCCACGAAAGGTTAAAGATTAATTGCTAATCATGATTAATTAAGAGATTAAGACAAATGATTATCACCTAATTAATCCCATCTTGATTTCACAATTTGGGATTCCTTGCATGTCATAACTCTTGAAGACATGATACCCAAAACCCGAAAACCCGAAATCGGGACTCCGGTCATATGCAAAAAACGGTCTTGGAAAAAAAACATTTTTCTCAACCTTGGGGAGGCCATTTTTCACGTTCGAATAGTCAATCGACATCTAAAGATCCAAATATTTCCAGTGGTGTCTTCATAATTTCATTTGGAGCTTGGGAATGCAGTCAAACATCCCCCGCAAGATGAGGTCTGTTTTCAAAAATGTGGCATTTTTTACTGTGTTGAGTCATCATTTTCAAATGATGATTCTGAGCGACTGGAGGATAAATTTGAGAAACGGTCAGAATTTTTTGTGACTAACACATAGAATATAAAAATACTCTCTCAGTTTTCCTACAGGTATCACATATTGGGATAAGAAAATCCATCTCCAAGCCCTAATTTTTGGATCTCATATTTTCCTGTTTTGACACATGTTTGTAAAATGCAGATATGAGGCAAATGAAAATGGATCTCAGGGAACTGAGAGAGGTTTTGGCTCTGAAAAAATAGAGGCACAAAATCCTCTTTCATTTTATGCACATTTGTCATGATTCGAAAGATACATAACCATAATCGTAGCCTCATTTCTCAGCAGTTTGGCCCATCTTCTATGGCCGTTAGTTTCAAGAATTGATTGTAACTTGTTTTGGGAAGATTTTCGACCTCGAGACCTATATGAGGCATATTTGTAACATTAGATGAGGGGGGAAATACATGAAGGAGTAGTACTCCTGGGTTGTAGCTTTCATTTTTAGTTTAATATAAGATTGCAGAAGCATGTTTTATCCATATCAGAGATTCTTGTGATGTTACTTGCAGAGTTTGTCCATTTTCTTAGTTTCAATATCACTCCATCTATCTTTTCTTCTTGATTTGTAACTATTTTGTAATAGAATTCATCCTCTGTTAGATGCTCTATTTCAAAATGGTTATAGGTTGTTTCTTGCAGAGATCAAGGTTCAGAATTCATCCTTTGCTAGATGCTCTATCCCAACCATCTCTTTCCACTGATTTGTGCTTGGAATTCACTCATCGCTAAGTGCTCCTTGTGTATTGATATGTTTTCTCTTTATTCTGCTGCCATACTTTTATAAAACCTTCTCTTTGTAATCAACTTATATCTCGCCTCTACTCCATGGATTTCAATTGCCGAAACACTTTTGTTATTTTCTTGATCATTTGACTCTATGCCCAATGGACAACCTCTCGATCCAACCCATCAACCCTAAAAACCTCAAAACTTTCTGTTACCCACGGATCTGCCCGTTGTTAAGAATATTGGATATCCAATCGTGAAATATATTCGAGATATCCCTCTCGGGTTGGAACGGGAAAATTCTAATCAAAAGTGGTTCGTGGTTATCTCGGAATTTACCTACACGCAACCCAAATCAATTTCTGAGTGATAACTTATTTTTTCATTTAAAATGTGATAAGGCTTGGCTCTATTAAAACCTAGAACAACTATTGCGACAACACCTTCCATGAACCCGCCACCAAGACTTAGCTTATTTTTTCTTCGCGGACTCACAGACTCGGGAACTCATAAACGCGTAACCTTCCTTGCATAAGTTCATCCGAGAAATCCCAATGCTTAGCCATTTTTCCATAAACGTGGACTTGTGGACTCATAAAATTGTAATGTTCATTTCAAAATTTCAACTGAGAAATCTCAACACTTAACCATTTTTCAACTATGCAGACTCATAATCTTGTATTTTTCCTTTCATAAGTTCACCCAAGAAGTCTCAACACTTAACCATTTTTCCACTACATGGACTTGCAAACTCCCTGACTCATAATATTGCATTCTTACTTTCATAAGTCCATCCGAGAAGTCTCAACACTTAGCCATTTTTAACTTTTTACCGTGGACTCATGATAACTTAACACTTAGATAAATTCCAAGATCTTACCGCATTTTTGTGGGATTGAAAGTTGTCCTGCCACATGGATCCACATCACCCCACCAATTGTCATTCCATCCAACATGTACCTTCCATCATGGTAGTACACATCTTAATTCTACCATATATGTTGGCATGTGGCCTCCATGTCCTGTCGAATTCATTGTAGGGAAAAATACCCAAATTTTTCTGATTTACTTATTTTTGAAATTTTCAAAGAGGCTCAATTCTTCACATTACCCATGAAAGTTTTCTACATTAATTTAATAAAACAAGTTTCAAACATACTCCAGAATTAATTCTCTATGAATTTTTGTTTCAACATTCTGCTAACTCGGCTCATCCATGCTCAATGTTGAAAACTGGGCTTTGATACCACTATGTAACGTACCCAACCACCCAGGCTGGGCCATGCCACAAAACAATATCTCTCTTTACAACACTGGTACCATAATTTGATGTTCCCCAACCCAAATGAGGAACATTACGGTGCATAATACACATAAAAACGAAACTTATGCTAAGTAAAGTAATTATTTTATTGTTAGTCGATTTCCTGTAGCTTACAACTACAAATTTATAACATATTTAGATACTTTTGATAACCATAAAACATATGCACCTAAATTATGCTAATAATCAACATGAAATGGAGCTAAGTCGATCATTACATCAACATACCAGTCATTCTCATTTACGCAGAGTTCATGCACAACAATAACACATGTAAATAACTCAACAACAATATAAAACACTTATATTTAAACAAGAATCATGCAACCAACTGCTTGGGACGGAAATTCCACCCAGCCATAGACTAACTGTTCCAAATATCAATAACAAATCACCCCTGAGTTGAGGCTAGTAATACACAAAAGAGGGTGGTCTCTCACAGTCCACTTGCAGCTCATAAAACTCATAACCCAACTGATATTATCCTACGTCTATCCCAATTTTTCTACCAACTCTCTTCCTCCAGACCTGCCCAACCCAAGGAATGCATCATTCGTTTATCAAGGAAAACCCAATGAATGTACCATTTTTTTTATCAAGGATAACCCAAGGGATGTACCATCCATTTATCAATGTTAACCCAAGGGATGTACCATCTCTTTATCAAGGATAACCCAAGGAATGTTCCATTCATTTATCAGGTTCTCTCTGGCACAGGTATCTAGGAATATCTCAGTTGGAAACTCAAGGTAACTTGCTGCTAGGAAAATTATTATAAAAACAATAACAAAGACTTGTTGTTTTATTGCAACTCACATAGGAGATCACTCTTCAGGACTAACAACTTGTCTCTTCAGTTTTCCAACTCCAATTCGCTCTAGTTACACTCTAGAAATTGCCTCCCATGGATGCAGCAGCTCCAAGCTCTCTTTCTTGCTTCCCATGCACAAAAAATTGACTTACTCAGAACTTTCGCTCCCAACCCATACGAATTTCCTCTCTTTTGGCTTGCCTTTATTGACTCACACTCTTCCCCAAGATAATTGTACTCAACCCCCATGTGCCCCATGACTTTGGGATGTGACCACTCACACCCATGCTCTTACATGTATTCAATGATTTTATTTGGGAACACTCAATCAGAAAGCGGAAGGTTTGTATACAATAAGCAAGTTTAGGAAAATGGGTTGAATTAATATACGTTGGTAATCTCCCCCTTGGACCCCTCTTGACCATTATCCTAGACACACCCCTCTCTTGTGGATTAATTCATCCCTCATCTCTTGCCCATGTCCCCTTAGCAATTGGCATCACATTTTATTATTAAAACATAGAGATACAATTCACATATTACATTGCTTGGTCGTAGACACATATTATATTCACACAAGCATTAATTAAACTAGGGAATATAATGGGGATGTTACATCTTTAGATGGAGAAATTTATAGAGAAGTAGGAAATATGTTAGGCCAAACAATTTTAGTCGATTCTTCCTTCAAAGCTAGTATTTTTCGATCAATGACACAAGTGCTGGTGGAAATTGAGCTCCATAAGGGCTAGATAGGTTGAATGTTTGGAAATTGTTGTAGTAAATTCTACTTATATCTAGCTCATGGATTATTCCAATGTGTCATTTTGTTGTGTTAGGTATTGTTATGAACCAAATGGTCAAAATAGGATAAAACGAGAGAGAGAAGTAACTACATGCCTTGATAAAGAGAGCATAATGAATGTGAAGCCTCTTCAATAGGGAAACCTCCTTTTACAATAGAACAAATGTACAAGATGATATTATTCTAAAAATAGGTCTCTTTAGTGTGTGTGTATATATATATATATATAGGAGA
Organism: Picea sitchensis; assembly: GCA_010110895.2. Lineage (NCBI taxonomy): Eukaryota > Viridiplantae > Streptophyta > Pinopsida > Pinales > Pinaceae > Picea > Picea sitchensis. Next base: position 18,313 of record SNQJ01S0040285.1, read on the forward strand.
CAAAGGGTAGAATTACATTTTAGGGTCTAGCCGACAACACTAATATAAAAATAGAAATATTATAACTCCATATCTAGGGATTTACATGCGGATTTATGCTTAACATGGGGTTTTTTCTAGGGCTTAACAAGTACCATCACTATGGGAACCTTGTATTACATTATCATCTTCCCATTGTTAGGAAAGTTGGAGAAAAAAGGAAGAGGATAAGGCTATATGAAAGGTTTTGAAAAGGATAGGGATAAAGGTAAACAAGTAGTTTATGCAAAATCATAAGGATTTTGTCAATGCAAGATCTTGACAAGAAGAAGTTAATGGAAGCAGAGTGGTTTCAAAGGTAGAATCATTGGTGAAAATGGGTGGTGAAGGTTTTGCAAGCCAAAATCGAGATCTAGGTTTTGTTCCAGTGGATTTAGGAAAAGAGGATAATTCCC
>SNQJ01S0040285.1:38784-60204 GCA_010110895.2 Picea sitchensis
AAAATAGAATAAGGCAGATGTAAGAAGACCTAATAGAAGTTTCTGCTTCTAGAAGGATCTTCCTCTAGATGCTTCTCTTGATAGACATATTTAGTATAAATAAGGGTCAAGGGTATGAAAACCCTATCTTGGAGATTATTGTAACAGAGCATTGCTCGACTGGAGGTTGCCCCCTCGAAGAGGCCTATGAACATTGCTTTCTGAATCAAAGTGTTATTTATGTTGTTGTTCTTATATCATTTCTATGTTATTGTGGAGATTATGCTAGTTATATTATTGTTATTCTGCCATTTCTAGCATTTTATTTCTGTTCTGCATATTTATTATATCTGGTATCTTGCACATAGGAAAACCTTGGATTGATAGAGAACAAGACAAACAAAAAGAGGAAGAAGAAGTTTTGGAACAGAAGAAGAAAGAGTTAAAAGACTTTATGACCAGAAGGATCGCACACTTAATTGAAGAATAGAAGAACAGATCACGGATATTTAATACTAGTGACTCCAATTTCAAGGCTAAGAGAACACTAGAGGATCTGCACAAGATTGAGTTACCTATTTTTGATACAGAATAAGTATTATCAAGGAACCCTAGGAAAGACTGTCAACAGTGCGAAGTAACTAAGACCATAGAAGATAAGCATCAGAATGGTAAAAGCATTACTGAGATGAAGCTCATTGGGAAGAAGGCTAGAAAGTTAAGAAAGAAAAGGGCTAATATTGTAGGGCTAATATTGTAAGGATACTTTGCAGACAGAAAAATTCCAGAATTGGAACTTCGCCGAGATATCAGAACAATGACATAAAGTACTTCGCCATGAAAAAGCAATATAGTCGTTGGGGCCGATATATCCATTCAAATTCTGCTTCGAATGGGCAGAAAAGAAATAAGGTTCGTCAACCAACCATTGAAAAGTGCCATAATGGGTCGACAAAAGAAGATTTGGAATAGATTACCAAGGAATGGTCGGCGGACCTCCTTGTTCCAGCAGACCCCACAGAGATGTCCAACGTGGATAGCCCTGAAGCTATGTTGGATACACCTAGACCACACAATACTAAGAAGGATGTGGAATTCCAAGATATCCATAGCACATCCACAAAGACTACTTCGATCTCACCACTGAAGGGAGGTGATGGTGAAGAACTAGGTGGCACAAAAGTTGAGCAAAACAAAGGTGAGGTTACTCTACCTAGAGAGGAGGAGGATCCCTCCAAGAAAAGGAAGATTACCCCTCCAAAGACCTCATGATGAAAGAAAGCTAAGGCCACCCAGACTAAGTTTAAGATTACCCTCACACAAGACGACTTTGATTTCTTTATCGCTGCGCTGACCGATGCCTCACTAGAGATCGTAGAAAAGAAAGAAGTGAAGCAGGAGGAGGTATTCAGCCAGATCAAGGGTGAAATTCAAGAAGTGCAGCAGGCACTCCAGTCTAGCAGAGCAGTTTCTACAGTGCCCATGACAATTGAAACAACAAGAATAACTTTTGAGCCCACCCAATTATGCCAGATCACCGAGAAAGTCGAATCTCACCTTCGACGAGCTCAAGAAGACACAGCGCAAGCCACCCAGGCTTTGGAATAGGTACAGAGCACACTTAGAGTACAACAGAGGAAGGTTGAATAGGAAAATCTTGCCCTGGAAGCAAAGTGGGAGGAGGAAAAGGCACAGTTACAACAGAGCAAGGACCAGTTGCTAGTAGAGCAACTTGAAGTACAGGAAAGAGTTCACAAAGCACTTCGCTCTGTGACAGTCATTGAAGTGAAATTTGAAGAATGTCTCCCACAGCAGGTAGCACAACTTGAAGAAGTAATCCAACAACTTCAGCGGTGCATCGCAGATATGGAAATTTGTATCGTGCCTGAGACTCCACAAGAAGTAAGATATTTGAGGGAAGCAACTGCTCGTAGCGCAGTTGGCCGATTAAAAACCTTGGCTTTGGAATGTAAGCAATTGAGCGCTAGAAGCACCTAGACTTATGAGAACCTCACAGAGAACCCATAATTGCAAACATTAGAAGCACAGCTCCAAGAAGCAAAGCAACATGCAGATATTCTATAGGCGCAGTTAAAGGCCTTGACCCCAGTCGAGAGAATGAAGCGATTTCCAGAGCAACGCACCACCCAAAAATAGGTACACATGCTGTAAAGTAAAGTGATGGAAGTCTCTCAATGACTTCAACCACTCCAAGAGAAAGCATGGCAATTGTTCACTGAAGTTGAGAGCCAGGCATTCGAGCTTGAACAAGTTGTCATCACCACAGAATAGTGCATGGAAGGACCAGTAAACGACGTTGTGATCCAGGAGTTCACTGAGCAAGAGGTTGTCGCACTGTAGTAGGTCAAAGTAGCTCGGGCCAAGATTTAGACATTCGAAGAGGAGCTGATCAAACCAGAGTGACTCGGGACAAGTCAGAGGTGAGTATTGGGGGCCTGTTAGCCCTTGACCAAGTTTTGAGGAACACTTGGTCATATTTGACCATTTTTGGACATCAACACCCTATCAAAGATGGAGCGCCAGGAGAAGTAGAGATCACGGGATCTCGGTCCACTTTTGGGGCCCTTTTTAGGGTTTTGGGTTAATGTAATGGGAAAAGAGATGTCGACCCATGGGTTTACCCATGTTTAGGCCTATGTTGTAAAGTATAAATAAGTAGCTAGGAAATGTAAGAAGAGCCAATGGCTTAGTGTTAGTAATTAGATCTGTGTGATCGAATGTAAATGCTCTATGCATGATTGTAAGAGGCTTGCATAGTTGAGTGCAAGTGTTGTAAGTGTTGAGTGCACGGATTGTAAGAAGGCTTTGTGCTAGATCTACTCAGTGAAGGAGGATCTGGCAAGGTGTGTGCAGATATCCTGTCCTATGCAGAATACAAGTTGAGCTATGTGTTGTAATCAGATTGACCAAAGCTAATAAATAAAAATAATACTTTGTGGACGTAGCCCCAGGTTGGGGGTGAACCACATAAACCTATGTGTCCTACTTTGTGTTATTGCTTCCTTGTGTTTTTCTTATCTTGTTAAGTGTTATGCCATGATTAGATAGATTTTCTTATGCTTTGTGATTCACTAGAGGTATATGAATAGTATATTTGATGTGTATGAGGATGCTTAGTGCTGATCTACAAGATCTAATATGTTTTGTTGTTGCTAAGCACTGAAATATCTTATATCTAAGCAAGTACTGTGACGTTTTGTCTTATCTGCGAAGTACAATAAGGGTGAATAGTGATGAATGAATGATGCTAAGTTCTCTGTAAAGGATATAATCATAGATATGTGTCTCAATTAAGGTTGCAGACACCTGAGTTTTGCAACCACCCCTGCCTCTACCTCAGGTGAGACTTCATATACTTCGCAGGTGTTGCCGAAAGGGCTGGTAGTTAGGGCTTTGTTGGTGCACTCTTGAGTGTTGAACCCTAGGTCTGCCCCTGTGCCAACACCAGCTATAAGTGAAAAATTTGCAACATGAACTACCAATTGTTTCTTTTGAATGATTGTATATTCACGAGGTGCCATTCCTATTGATAGGAACTAAACTATCTGGGCAAAGTGATCATCAAAATTCCTAATGACCAGAAACTATGCATGTAATAATGTATCCTCCAAACTAGTAGGTTCCTCTCCATGTTCTAACCTAGACAAGTGGTCAGGTCCATTGTTCATTCTCCCTGGCTTGACCACAATTTCAAAATCATATTCCTGGAATAGCAGTATCCATATGCATATTCTTCCCACCAACACTGGCTTTTTGACTAGGTATTTCAGCGTAGAGTGATCAGTGGACATCTTAAAGTGTCCTCCCAACAAGTAGTGATGAAACTTCTGCAGCGCATACACCATGGATAAACCTTATCTCTTAGTAGTAGTGTAATTTATCTCATCTATTGAGAGCTTCCTTCTAGCAAAGGCTAACAAATGGTCAATATATCCTTCTCTTGGTTGTGCTAACATTGCTCCCAATGAAATATAGGATGCGTCGACATGCACATGAAATTCCTTACTCCAATCTAGGAAAACCAGAATAGGCGTATTAACCATTTTCTATTTCAGTGTGTCGAAGCTCTGTTGGTATTCTTCTATCCATTGAAATTGGCAATCTTTCTTCAAAATCTTCTCCATGGGTGTTTTAATCTATGCATATCCCTTAATGAACTTCCTGTAGTATCCAATATGCCCCAGAGCAGTGTGCAATTGTCTTACTTAAGTAGGGGGGGGTAGATCAACAATAATGGCAATCTTGGATGGATCTACCAGCAACCCCTGCTTACACACAATATGGCCTAGCAGTAGTCCAAAGGGTGAAAAGAAGATGCACTTATTCAGGTTCAGGGTAATCTGACATTTCCTGCACTTATCCAACATTAGTCTTAAACATTCAATATGATTTTTCAATAAGTTAAAAACAGTCCAATCATCAAAATATTCTTCCATAAATTTATGTAGAAACTCCTTGAATGCTTCAACCACCACCATATAAAATATGGTTGGTTCATTCTTCAATCCAAAATGAATCACTATGTATTGGTAGGATCACATTCTGTTGCAAATGTGGTCTTATGGCGATCTTCATTGGCAATCCTGATCTGGTGATAACCTAAAAATCCATCTGTGAAGGAGTAATCTTCCTGTCCTCCCACATTATCTAATATTTCGTCAATAAATGATGTAGGGAAAGGATCATGTAAACATGCATCATTTATTTTCCTCGAGTCTACACAGATTTTGATCTCTCATGTCTTATTGTCCTGAACCACCATAGGGCTAATCCATTCTGACTCTTCAACAGGTTCTATGATTCCTGCTTCGAGCATTCTGTCTAATTCAATCTTGACTTTCTACTTATATTTCGGATTTAGTCTCTAGGGTCTCTGTTTGACTGGCCTTGCATATGCTTTCAAGGGGATCTTCATTTATCTTATGGGCCCTTTAATGCCCTTCATATTAGTGAACTTGGTTGGAAACAAGTCCTAATATTCATGCAATAATTATGTGATCTTATCAATAGTGGCATCGTCCCAATAATCTCCAATGTTGGCCAACTTAGGTGCTTTCTCTTTCCCAATATTGACTTTCTTGATTTTAATTGGCTGTCGAATAAAAGGTAGTTTGAATCCCAATCCTTCTATGTCTCTCTGCCCTTCTATTTCTGGGATGTTCACATTCCTAGGATCGTCATCTTCATCAGCATTGATATTGTAACATTCTTGCAATTTCTGAAGGGGTGTAGTCCATTCATCCTCATATTTCTCAACAGGGAGGTTAGGTGCCTCCTCAAATACTTTCTGTCTCACAACCTGTAAAGCTTGATATACCATAGAGTGTTGAGTTTCAAATGAAAATGTAGCTGCAAAATTATGAGTCATACCTTGCCAATATTCAGTGGTGAGAAGAAGTTCCGCTTGAAGATACCAATTGATAGGCATTGTGTCCAACGTGTTAATGAAATTATGCACCCACTTATCTTGAGGAATGCTTCTCCATAAGTCCTCACAACTTCTCACATGGTCTTTCGAACAGCTTGGACCTGTTTATCTAACTTTGCACCCTTCTACTTGGTCTGAAAATCGTTTTGTAATCAAAGTGTGACATTGCACCCAATTCGTGATGTTCTGCTTGTGTGTTCCCCACCATCTCGTTGGATTTTCTTTCAAGACCTCATCCAATGCCAACAGTCTCTGTTGTACTTGTACAATTTCTTCAAATTCCAATAAGAATGTTTCTAAGTGATTCAAACCATCAAATGTTGGCAAACTATTGACTGTTGTGCCAATCCAGTGAACTTCTCTAGTCAATCTAGCACATCTCCACGTAGAAACTTTAGACATTTTGTTCTTCTAGTTCTCTAGTGCTTCTTCTGAATTTGATGAACATGTGTTGTCACTTCGCCATCTTAGATTCCCATCTTTTGTAGGATTAATGTAATCTTGATGTCTTGTTGTCAATTTGTATATATTCTCTAGCTCATATGTGTGGTCTTATTCTCTAATGGGCTCTTTGTATTTGCGACCTTCATTAGGATCCAGAGGTGCAATGACCCTAAGGCCATCACCTTCAAATGTAATTCTTCTTTTCTTTAAGTCAACCACTGTTGAATTATTGAAATCCCAATCAGTTCCTCACAGTGCAGGATAAGAACAGTTATCATCAACTATCTCAATTACTTCGAAGTCTACAAATGTTCGAGCCTCATTGATGTCCATAGGGACATGATCCAGTCTTCCAAGGGGGATTATTTCCTGCTGATTATCCATCCTAATCCTGATAGGGGAATAAATAAACTTAGGTTTTCCCATCAGTGCCCAAGTCTGCTTTTTCATGACATTGACTTCCGACCCTAAGTCGAGGACCACATAATCTATATCATAATCTCCAATCTGAGCATTCAGGTGTAGTTCCTTATTTGTCCTTATCTTTTTAGATACTTCATGTACTGCTCTATTCAGTAAGGGATCTACCTTCCCTATCTCATATTGTCTAATCAAATTTTGTATCTCTTGTACAACACTTTCACCCTTTATCAAATTAATGCAAGTGCATAAGAATTTCGTAAACTTACTTACCTATTTTCCTTCTCTGGGCGAAGTAGACTGATCAAATGCCAGAGGCATTCCACATTCTCTTACTTCTCATTGTGTCTTTGATGATGAAGCCTGATATCTTCCGAATTATTTTCTTGCCTCTTCAAATTTATGTTTCTCTTTCCTTGGATCAAATTCTTGTGTCTTCTCTACATCCTTTCTGACCCTTGATTCCTCTGTAATCTTTTTGGGGGTTACTCTATCTTCGCCTGTAGCAATGCCTCCTATCATGATAACAGCAACTCTGGGATCCACTCCACGAGGTTCTACCGATATTAGTTTTACTTTTTGGTTTCCTCCTCGTCTCTCCTGAAGCTTGGCTAATAGCGCAGGACAATCTTCTATGACATGTTCAAATGATTTGCAGTAACTGCAAGTGGTACAAGGGTTCTGACAGTCCCTTTCCAAGTGAACTAGTTGTGCACAGTTATAACAAATGATCTTACCTCAACCTCGACCCATGCCTCCTCCTCATCCTCTTCCTCTGAATCCACCATGAGGGTTGAAGTTTCCTCTTCCTCGGGATTTAAACTGCGTAGTAGTTCCCTCTTATTGTATCTCTCCTTGAATCCTATATCTATCTCTTGACCTTTCATGCAAGAGATCATAAGGCCTACAGTCCTTCTCATCATGCCCCATAGACTTACAAAATGTGCAGTAAATATTTGTAGGTGTCTGAACATATTTTTGCATGTAATAGAATTCACCAAGGTGATGTCTATTTCTACATACCTCGCACCAAGGTAGAGTAATTTTCTTCAAAGGGCTTGGAGCTCCACAAGCCAAGTATTCATGGAATAGGGGACAGTGCTCCTTGTCATGACCTTATGACTTGCATCCGATACACCAAACGTCTTCCCTTTCATATTTTCCCTTGTCTTTCTTCATATCTTTGACCTATAAAGATAAGCTAGTTAGCTGACTCAAAATTTGACTCATCCCTGAGTTGGATTCTCCCATAGGGGCTAACTCTAGTTTCATGGTGATCTCCAATGCCTCAGCCTGCGAAGCAATTTTCTGTTGCATCAGAGGGACTCTAATGTGTGGTAGGAGGGCAGCAATGAACTATTCCTTGTTCTGCTCATCTAGGATATGGAAACTCAAATGACATGTTAAGGTCTTAAAACTCTTATCAAACTCCCTAACAGGTTCAACTACTTTCTTCTTGATTTCCTTCAGCTCTGTAATTCACTATGATTCTGACTTGGGTTTCTTGAATTCAACAATCAACGCAGTCTCAATGGCATTCAGTGGTTTCGACTGTGCAACTCCTTGAACAAATTTCATGTACCATCTCAGCGAGTGGTCTCTTAGGGTAGTACTAAACTGAGCTCTCTTAACTGCTTCGTCAGTGGCATTCTTAATACTCCATAGAGCTTCGCATAGAAACCAGTGTTTATTAGGATCTTCAAATCCATCTCCCCTAAAGGTTGGTAACCTCATCTCATCCGCCATAGGTCTTCCTAGGTTTCCTGACTGAGTATCTATTGAACTGCCTGTAATAGTGCTCTGAGTGCTCTGATAAATCTTTCTACTCTGGTTACTTAATGTTGCTAAAACAATAGGAGGAGTAATAGTACTTAATTCAGTATTCGGTGCAGTTCCTGAAGTTTCTGATTCTTTCAGCGAGGTTCTTCAGTCTTCCCTTCCTCTGCTCTAACAGACTCTGAATGTTCCTCATTCAGTAACTCTTCTTCTTCTCCACTGTATAACCTTTCTTCTTGTGCTAGTGGTTCGTGATTCTGCTTGAACAAGTTCACCACAGGAACTTCTCTGAAGGTTCTCCCACTGTGCGTATGTCCAATCTCTTTGTCATTGTCACTGTCACTGTCTGAATTCTTGAACATTATCTTTTCAATCTGACCCACTATTGTATCTTCAAGATGTTATTCTCATGCAATAGCATCTTGATCTTCAACTTCAAAAAGTGTAACAATTTTCCTCTAGGTCCTTTAAAGAAAAATCTCTCTACTTGTCTATATGACTCTACTCTGTCAATAGAAAACTCGATGATGTACCCTCCAATGGTGCTATCAAACCAGTGATCTACTGGTCTTGACATAGCGTTATCAACTCTTTTAACCTTCTTGATCAACATCGACATCCAAACCACAGGAAGTCTACATCTGATCTCAAACTAGGTATCTACTAATCTGGCTAACCACTCGTATAGCTCTTTATGAATTCCTCCAAAGAAAATCTCATGTATATCGGTAAAGATATACTTTCCCAACCAATCTTTTGTGCTAAGATTAGGGTTCTTGTTCTGGGCTTCTACGGAGTCCTTTTCTTGTTCTTCTATCCACTTCTGAATTTTTGTCTTCAATGGAAACCACCTTGACATTCCCTCAAGAAGGTCCATGTCCCAACAATGGAACCATTTATTGGCACAAGGGCAGACCCAGGGTTCAACTCTAACAGTGCACCATCAAGCCCTAACTACTGGCCCTTTTGGCAGCACCTACGAAGCAGATGCAGTCTCACCTGAAGTAGCAATAGGGGTTTGCAGGACACAGCTGTCTACAACTAGAGGATATGCAAAGTTGATCTAAAACAATAGCAACACAGTAGCTAGATATCATCTACCACTTAAACCTACTTCGCACGGTTATATCTCAAATCTAATACAATGATGCAATAATAGAATAATTACAAGGAAAAGAACACAACATAAATTACACATAACAACCAGATATACATGGTTCACCCTCTCCCTAGGGCTATGTCCACAGAACTTTGTTTCTTGATATTATATAAAACATACAGTTCTATATGTGCTCTTAGCTAGCAGCTCACTTTCTTCTAAAGTACTGGTTTTCCTGATATCTTGGGATCATTCCTATCCAAGTAACTAATCTATTTTCTCCTATATATTGAGGAGGATTCTCATGGAAAAGGTTAGAAGCAAACTAAGTAAGAGATCGATTGGAGAATTGGTGGAAGATTGTATGGAGGATTGATGCCACAGAAGCCAAAGACACCAACAAGGTCATCAAAAGTGGTTGATTGTCTTCATGCATGAGCAAGTGTGTGTGTCAGAGCTAGGAGCCATCGAAAGGAGGTTTGCAACATCAAGGCTCAGGTTGTAAGTTTCACTTTCAATCAATATCATATAGTAATATGTCCCTTTCCCATAAAGCTGATGTAACTTTATTACATAACTCCTTGATCATATGTATGGATTAACTGTTGAATATTTTGAATTGTCTTCGCTTTGATTGGTTTGTTTTTTTGTGTTCTGGACGATACAAGAGCATTGGAGTGAAGCTTGGAACAACAGAGACCCAAGGAAGCGATCATAAGGTATGTACATGATTCTTGCCTCCTAGTTCATTCAACAGTTAAAATCTAGGGAAACTGTATTATTTTGTTCTGTTTTGTTCTAGATCCAGGTGGATCTAGGGAGATCGGTTTGTGTCCACACTTACGAATTAATCCTGAAACAAAATTGGCGACTCCACTGGGGATATCCCCCTTTTTCTTTATGGTTTTTGAGTTTTTCTATGGCCATTTTCTCTAGTTTCATTTTTCTCCTGTTTTTTCAGTCTCTGAGTGCTCAGGATATCCTGAGAGACATTTTGGGTCCAAAAGCTTTTGTCTTTTTTCTTTCATTTTCAAAATTTTTGTCATCTTCAGGAGTTCTCGCACTGTGTTTAACTACAGCCTGTGAGAACTGGTCAGGTTCGCACCCTGCACATAGGGTCCAGTGCGAACACCTCGCACCTTGATATAAGGCCGCCTGCGAGAATCATAGATTCTCGCACTGTGTTACACTGCTTGCCTGCGAGCAAGATTTTTGAAAATTTTGATTTTGAGTTTTGACTGCTCAGATCAGTTGATTCACCTCTGATTGGCTTATTGGATCCTTGATTTATATTGCTCTTGCTTTAGTTTGCATGCTCAAACTGTTTTAGGGTTTCAAGGTTTTCTTGCCCTTTGTAGCTTGACTTTCATTTCTTAGCTCTTATTGGCAATTTCATTCGCTCTGAATACTAGAGTTGAGTGTGTTTGATTGGCTGAGAACTAGTGATTGGTAGAGAGTTAAGTGTTTGGTTTTTCTCATTTGCTTCTTGATTCGAAAGAACATTTCCATTTGCATTGAGAAGACTCATTGGTTTGCTTTTTGTTTTTACTTTCATTGAAAGAGTTGATTGGGTTGTTATTGCTTGGTTCTTTATGATTTGGCTTTATGTTTTCTCATTGATATAGTGAGAATTATTTTTGGAAAGTGAACAATAATCTTTTCTTTCAAAAACTTTGTTTTTGTTTCTTTTAGAAAACATTGAAAAAACCAAATTTTAGAGTTTATTGAAGTACTTGAAAAAGACATATAGAGATTGTCCTTTGATAAATGATTGTTTTCATTGACATCTGAAAGGAAATTGTGCATTGCATTGTAGTATTGAGTTGATTTGGAAAATTTTCTCTCTTTCCCATAAATAGGATTCATGGAATGAAACGAGTCATATTTCATCATCATCCTTGCATTATTTGGGTCAGAGTCACATAACATGAGTTTCACTTCCGTTACCTTTGATTAAACAACAGCTCTTAAAAACATTGCGTAATCTTAAAATTTATCTAGTAACTCTTTTCTAGGGCTCTTTTACACCAACCTTTAGCTAGGCTAGTGCTTTGGAGTAGGAAGAGAGATATACTCTCCAAAAGCTCAAAACACAAAATAGCATCTTGAGTTAGGGAGTGTTAAATTCCATTTGCAGCATATTGTCCTGGGAAGCCCTTCTAACACAAGGGACAAGCACTAGGTCGCATGGGTGTTGGCAGAGTTACTAACCCTGCTTTTTTGACATCGGTGTAGAGATTGCACGTATTACGGGGACCACTCTGAGGTATACCCACAATTATGAGTGGAAGCCTTTGAGTTGATTTCGGGCTTGATACCCTGCCCTTGCGTGTGGATCAGACTGACGATTGTCCCTCCAGGCTGTACTATTGTTTGTGGTGACATTAGTGGCCTATCTCTCTAGGTTCTTACCCAAGGTGACTGTGGAAGGGAAAGTCTTCACAGTACCTGGAATTGACGTTGGCCAGACTCACTCGGGCTCCTTGGAGGGTATACCCACGATTATGTGTGGGAGCTTGCACCAAGGTGTAAGTCCGTTAAGCAGGTCCTCAGCGTAAATTTTCCACCCTAGCCCCACCCCTTCTCATCTCGTTGTTGCGACGTTGGATTTCATCACCAACTAGTGGCTTCGAAATTAGAAGGTATTGTTTGCTTGGTGATTGCTTCCTAGATTTTATTTACTAGTGCGTGCTCTTTGTTTCTCAGAGTTAACCATAGTAATTTCTTTGCAGAGCTTGTCATTTGTTTACAATTTCTCCCCCGAGACGTTCACGTAGGATGTAAGGTTTATCTCCAGAACATCTGGATGATTCTCAACCCTTGCCTGCTAGCACACCTGAGGGCTCTCCTCATCAGAGTGCAGTCCCAGTTGCTACTCCACCAAACAGGGAAACAAGTGACGTTCCAGCTGTCACCACACCACCTCCACAGGTAGACCGTACAGACTCTCTAGAGGATTTTCGAATCACCAATACTAGAAAGGACTATCACATTCACCGTGGTGAACAACCTGTTCTGCGATTAAATTCTTCTGACGAAGTTGTTGTTACATCTTCTGAATCAACTGTTGGGCCTTCTCCCGGTGTAGTAGGCCAAGATCGTTTTTGGTCGGGGGATTTCCGATGAAATCAACCCTCCAGTGTCTCCTAAGACAGGAACTACACCAGAGACTACCACTTATCATTTTGTTCTCCCTCCCGAGATGGCCCATCTCGCTAATACTACGAGTGTCCAAACCAAGATTACTACAGCCACTCTTGCTCCTATCAATACCCAGAGAATACCTGATGTCATCCCAACATTACCACCCGGTTACCATGCTTTGAATGCCTTGTTGAATGCTCCTAATCCAACACCTCCGCAAACCCCAGCTAGTTCTCCAGGTGTTCCTCCTTTTTCTGGTTATGAGGTTCCTCGTTTTATCCTGACACTCCCTCCTTTTCCTTCTGGCAATCCTAATCCTAGTGGCACTATCTCGACTGTTGCACCAAACCCGCAGATTCTTGTTGGTGGACAAGGTGGTATGGTTCCTTTTCCTTTTCCCGGACACAACACAGTTACTACGCAACCTACGGTTGGCACACAACTTCTGGGGGTAAATATGTCTACGATAGGAGGACCAACCTCACCTTTTGGACAAAATATACCTCCCGAATTGGCCCAGTTTTGGAATCAACTTCTACGAAATTTTCCTCAAAATGTTGGGGGGAAGCAAACTGTCCCTACTGTAGGCCAAGCTTATCTGGGTATAACTAATCCTATTTGGGGTTTAGGTCATACTAATCAACCCCAGGTCCCTAATCAAACCCAAGGTCACAATCCTTGGGGTTACTATCCTATCCAGCCACCACCGAATCAGTCAGGGTCTTCCCTCTATGGGAAGACTGCATACGGTCCTATTGGTTTGTCGACGGGACTTCCACCCCAAAGTCACCAGTACCCATAAGTGAATCGGCAGTTGCCTTTTCTTGCTACCTTGGATTTGCCATATTTGTCTAGGATCCTCAATGATCCTATTTGTCACTCTCCCCAATGGCCTGCTATTCCTGCAAAGCTTCCATCAGATATTCCGAAGTTCGATGGCAAGGCGAGGGAGGACCCAAATAATCATGTTATGACATTTCATTTATGGTGTTCATCCAACTCATTAATGGATGGCTCCATTCGTCTCCGTCTTTTTCAATGCACCCTTACTGGTGCTGCTGCGAAGTGGTATATTGAATTGCCACGAGGTTTCTTTTCTGATTTCCACACCCTAGCTATGGATTTTCTTACACACTACCAGTTACCGATCCATTACGAAACTGGGACTGAGATTTTGACTTCTTTCAAACAAACCAAACGCACTCATATATCGGATCATATTCATGAGTGGTGAAGGAGACGACGTCTCATTAAACTTGAACCCCCTGATCAGTTACTGGCCGAATGGTTTACGAAATCCTTTGTGAACGAAATTGGTAAAGATATTTCTATGGGTGGTGTTGTTACAAAGGAGTAGGCTATAAGTCACGCTCAATATCTTGATCTCGTTTATTCGCAAATGGGAACACTGTATAATTTATTACCTGAGTTTCCTCGTCCTGGTACTTCCAGCGCTTCAACTACTACAGCTTCCTCCCATGCAGCTGATGGTGTGATTGGTACTACCCATGCCCAATCACATTCTGTTTCAAACACGACCCCTAAATCGACCTCTTCTAATGTTCAAAATGCTCCGTCTCCTGCTCCTCCCGCCGGTAAAACTTCTGAAGTGAATGTTGTTCAATCTACCCCGACTGGTAAAAATAAATCAAAGAAAGGGAGAGGCAAGAATAAGGAGAGTAAAAATAATAATCCAAATGAGCAAACTAAAAATCCTCCTGTTGAAGATCGGGATAAGCGCAAACCATGCTACCCTTACCTTATCTGTGGTGACGATCACTACATGAAGGATTTTCCTCAACGTGCCGAGCTTACTAAGTTCCTTCAAGGAACACCGAAACCCTCTACGCCAGCAGTCTTGTCCCAACCCTTCCCGTCTCAGCAATAGGCCTCATTGGTTTTCCATGACCAACCCTCTACTTCTATGACGTCATATGTTTTGATGTGTACCGGTGATTCTACAAAATACAACGTTTCACTTACCACTAGAGCCAAAGACTATACTCCATCTAAGGAGAAGGTTGACGATTTACCTCCAACTTTGGTACAGCCCTCTCCACCGAATCCACCTACGAGTGGTCCTCTTCATCTCGAAAGACCAAGCCTTGATACAGTTATACGACCACCCTCGAAAGGTGTCGTTAAGAAATTGGCCTTCAATCCTCATGCTCATGTGGCCCAGAACTATAGCATAGTCGAAGATCTGGCCCAAGCACCTTCAGCAATGTCGGCCCTTGAAGTCCTTCAGTCTTGTCCTACACAACGAAGGGCTCTGTTGAAAGCAATAGGTGGAATTGATCCTACAGATAGGAATCTCATAGTCTTTGACTTGGAAGACCATATTCCAAGGTTACCCCCGCAGCTTGCGTTTCAGATACAAGTTGTTGTCGTTGACAAGAGCATTTGTCGAACTGTTATTGATGAGGGTGCCTCTACGTGTGTAATGTCTTTTACTTGTTGAAAAGCCATTGGCTCTCCTCCTTTAAATGAATCACAAAATACTTTGAGAGCCTTCAATGGCTCTGGTTTTAAGCCTTATGGTGTTCTTCCATCGTTTTTTGTTACTCTCGAAGGTAAGACAGTACAAGTTGAAGTGGAAGTTTTCGATGCTCCCCTCGATTATAATCTTCTACTTGGTCATAGCTGGGTAGATTCTATGCGTGCTATTGTGTCAACACTTTTTCGTGTAGTCTATTTTCCTCATCAGGGAAAGGTCATTACGGTTGATCAACTTGGATTCTTTAATTTTGATACTCGCACTAGAAACGTGTCGTTTATAGCTAAAACCCCACTGGGTTACGAAAATGTTGAGGTCGGTCTTTTAAAAGTCTCTTCATTAATGGGTACCTTCCCCATACCACCACCACCTGATATTCCACGCCCATCAGTTGCTTCTATTAATATGATCTCTACTGTACCTCATGAACTTCCTGTGTCTACTGACCCTTGGATAGTCCCTGATCCCAGAGATCATACTCGTTTCGGTGACATCATGTCGTTAAGTCCAGTCGAGTCTACTTATCATGCGATTCAATCGGAAACACCTTCTACACCCTCTATTGATGAGTTGTCTCCTGATCCTTTCTGTGTCATCTTCCCCACTGAAGAGATGATCATGTCCATCATGGAAGACACCCCTTGGGATGATGGGCATCATCATTCCATACTGTTTCTGGAACAACACACTCTCGAGAATTATCAACGGATTTCGACTCCGTCGACCGTTGTTTTCATATCAACCATTCCCCAATTGACACGTGATGTGTTTGCAGAAGGGAACCTCGGTAATATTTCTCCCATGATACCCATTGATATTTCAATTAAACCTGGGATAGTTGAAAATGTTCACATTGGAGCTTCGTGTTCTCCTGAAGAAATTGTCACTTATACTTCCTTGTTTAAAGAATTTTGTGATATCTTTGCCTGGAGTTACGAAGAGATGTCAGGTATCGACCCTGCTATTGTCTTCCATGAAATTAATACATACCCTGGAGTTAAACCAGTCCAGCAACACCTTCGTCTGGTTCATCCACGTAAAGCGATAGCTATCAAACTCGAAGTTGAAAAACTTCTCAAAGCCAGTTTTATTTATCCCGTGGCTCTGACAGAATGGGTTTCCAACCCCGTACCGATTGATAATAAAGGTGGTAGTATATGTGTTTGTGTTGATTATCAGGATATTAACAAAGCCTGTCCGAAAGACAAATTTCCAACCCCTTTCGTCGACCAGATCGTCGATGACTGTGCCGGCAGTGAAATCTTTTCTCTCATGGATGGATTCTCCAGCTATAATCAAATTAACATCGCTCGTGAGGACCAACATAAAACTGTTTTCATTTGTCCTTGGGGGAATTTCGCCTATAGAAAACTTCCCTTCAGTCTTAAGAACGCAGGTGCAACGTTTCAACGTGCTATGTCTTATGCGTTTCACGATATAAATCATATCGTTCAACCTTATTTGGACAACTTGCCAGCTCATTCTTTACACCACGTCGATCACCCCAATCATCTCCGAGCAATTTTTGTTTGTTGTCGGTTCTATCGCATTCGTCTAAACCCTCAAAAATGCGTCTTTTGCGTAGAGTTCGACCGTCTTCTCGGTTTCATTGTTTCACGTCAATGGATCCGGGTAGATCCTATTAAGGTTGAGGCGATTCTTAATCTCCCTCCTCCTTCTTCACTGCGCCAGTTAAGGGAAAGCAAACTTTCTTCGTCGTTTCATACCTAATTATACCGAGATTTCTCTTGGTTTTACACGTCTTCTAAAGAAAGGTTCAGAGTTTGTCTGGGATAAAGTTGCCAACAACGCTTTTGAGGCTTTAAAGTTGTCCCTCACGAAAGCTCCACTTCTTTTTCCTCCTGATTATAGTCGGGATTACTTTCTTTATCTAGTTGCTTCCGAGTATACTATCAGCATGGTTCTCGTTCAAGAGGATGATGCACACAATGAACATGTTATATATTACTTGATTCAAAGTCTCACATCAACTGAGATCAAGTACGAACATGTTGAAAAACTGGCTTTGGCCGTTGTTCAAGCAGTTCAACGTTTTCGCCATTATATTCTCTCCAGGAAAACTACAGTGATTTCACATTGTAACCCCATGCAACATATCTTGACACGTCAATTGCTGGGGGAAAGTACTCCAAGTGGATTATCATTCTCCCGGAGTTCGACTTGGAATTCGATCGCGCCACGTTGAAGAAATCATTAGTTTTTGCTGAGTTAATATGTGATTTTCCCCACTCTGCCACAGAAAATGTAGCAGTAGATTCATTATCGGATGAATCACTTTTCCTTATTAGTACCGATGATATTTGGTATGGAGATATCATTATATATCTCCAGACCCAGACTTTCCGGCCTGCTTTGTCTAGTACTGAACGACATCATGTCCATTATCAAGCTTGTCAGTACATTATCCTTGGCGACACTCTTTACCGTCGAGGAGTTGACTCTGTGTTTCGACATTGTTTGACTTTTGATGAAGCCAAGAAAGCCTTGAATGACTGCCATTCGGGAGCATGTGGTGGTCATATGTCTGGGTATTCTACTGCCTAGAAGATTTTACGTGTAGGATATTTTTGGCCTTCCTTGTTCAATGACTGCATTACTGTTGTTCAAAAGTGTCATGCCTGCTAGACATACATTCAAAAGATTTGGTCGCATCCTTCTCCCCTTCCTCCTGTAGTCTCAGTTGGTCCTTTTACAAAATGGGGCATTGGCTTCATGACATGTCACCCTCACTCGGCCGGGGGGCATGGTTACATTATTGTAGCTGTTGATTATTTTACAAAATGGGACGAGGCGATGCCAACATTCGATAATACTGGAAAGAATGCAGCGTTATTTCTTTTCAACCATGTCATAACTCATTTTGGTGTTCCTCAAGCTATCGTTACCGATCACGGTAGTCATTTTAGGAATTCTATGATGTCTGAACTTACGGAAAAGTTGGGTCTTCGTCATGATATCTCAACACCCTATTATCCACAAGCCAATGGCCAGGTTGAAGAAATCAATAAGGTTATTATAACTGTGATTCGACGGATGATAGGAATTCATAAAACCAGCTGGCACATGATGTTGTTTTCAGCTTTGTGGGCATATCGGACATCTGTTAAATCCGCTACGGGGTTTATGCCCTTTCGATTAGTCTATGGCATGGAATCCATTCTGCCAATAGAATGTGAGATACCTTCTCTGAAGCTAGTTGTCTAACTCTTACCCAATACTTCTACTGAAGAGGAACATCTGTTGTATTTGATACGATTAGACGAGAATCGACGTGACGCTACTCTAGTAATAGAAGCCCAGAAGAAATGCGTCAAGGCACAATATGACAAGCATGTCAAGCCTCGCATTTTCTCTGAAGGAGATCTTGTTCTTTTGTATGAATAAGATAAAGATGTATTAGGATCTGGGAAATTTGAACCAATGTGGCGTGGTCCTTACATTGTTCGCAGAGTGTTGGAAAAAGGAGCATATGAGCTGGTTGATTATGATGGTATACCTTTGAGTGAACCCAGGAATGGGTTGTAGTTGAAGAAGTACTATGCATAAGTTATTTCTGCACAAGTACTTGTATTTTTATGTATCATACTTTGTGTGTGTTAATTTAGTTTGCTTTTGACGTTATCCAGCCTCTTCCCTTACGTGATGTTGTGTTTGATTGCCAGATGTCGGGAACTTCGCTACCCTATATTGGCTTCGCTGATGGTGCTAGCTGTATTACTCGGAACCTAGCTTCTGTTGCATGGGCAATCTATGCCCCAACAAATGAACTTATATCTTCAAGAGGTGTATGTCTTGGCCGAGCAACCAACAACATGGCAGAATATAGCGTTGTTATTGAATTATTGGTTGATGCAATCTCTCTCGGAATTCGTCATTTGGTTGTGCGAATTGACTCGTAGCTTGTAGTACTACAGCTAAGTAATGTCTACTCTATCCGAAGTCCTACTTTATTAAGGGTATATTTGCGGATTCGCCTCTTGGAACGGTATTTTGTTCACATTGAATATTAGCATATTCCTAGATGTCTTAATACATTAACAGATGCTTTAGCTAATTATGTATTGGACAGGCATTTGAACCATTTATAAATCAAACACATTACAATTCCCACAATGTATAGTAAATCGGTAGAAGCCGTCTGTATATATATATAACGATCAAAAGAGTTTGTTTTTACAAAAATGTTTGTCCGAAGACCAAAATATCAAAAAATGAAGCTTATAGCTTCTACATGGTGATGTCATGGATGACGTTCATGGTAACACACTACATCCCTAGCTACTCTACGGAGCAGTCGACCTATAGTTGCGGAAACTCCTATAGTGTGACGCTGATCGCGTCGTGGAATTTCTTCCAGAGTCATATCTGGAATATCAGCTGTCAGGCCCTCTAAATTCTGCTCCACCGTCAGATAATCCTCGTCGTACTGTGGTACTACTATTGCCTCTCCTCGACGCTGGATAGGAGAAGAGCCAGCAGGTCTATAAGATCCAACATCTGTGTTATCGACAATGTTTTGTGTTAGTCTTTGGATAATTTTATAAAACAAAAACATTTAAATATGATAAAAATTCAAAAACATTTTAAAAAGAGAAAATTTGTGTTTTTCTTACCGAGGTCTCCCCACTGAGCGTCCTTAGGTAGTGTTAGATCTGGATCTCCTCGGAAATCCAACCCGGCGTAGGCATAGTCATCCACCATCAACATCTGGTTTTGCAACCAGTCAAAGAATATATCGTCATATTTGACGATTGGTCCTGCTACATGTCTGGCCATGAGCCTACACCATCGAAGCATCCTCGGATCTCTAGGACCAGGAAGGTCCCACTCATCCTGTAGACAAAACACAGGGACCCTCTCTAGGAATAAGGACACTAACAAAAAACCATATCCAAATTGTTTCAGATCTCCCCGCCTGCACTTAGTCAACTGTTTCTTGATATTGCGTAATACTGCATCAGCCCAGTTAAATACCCGGGGCTCAGTACACTCGATGGCATACTGGAAATAGCTCTACAATTCCATATGGGGAGCAGCACTTCCAGCCATCTGAGCAATTGTAAAGAGAATAGTGCGGAGAGTCAAGTCAGTTACTCCCCAAATGGCCACTTTCCCTTTCTTTCTTTCGGCCTCAGGTACGCAGTATTGGTTGCAATATTCACTCATTTTTAACCCGCCTGCTCTGTTGCCGGTCAAACTGACATAGGACCCACGCCTGGATAATATGGTCAAGAAATATATGTCCTCAATGTCAATAGTCAATGTATGAGCTCCCACAATGAAAACTTGCTGGTCCGGATCCCACATTCGGATTAGGTACTCCAGTAATCGAACTTGGGCTCTCATGCCCGGGATACGGAAGTATTTTAAGAGACCACAGTCTCTTAGTGCAACTATGGTGGGAGGATGGTTTTCGGCATTCACGTTATCCTCCTCATGTTCTCTTTCTCGCCACTCAAGCACCATGGTTGTAGCTATTTACCTGCATAAGAAACATACAAACATGATTAATGATCTTATTCATGGAATAAATTTTTTCTATTGGCTAAACGTTTCAAAAAAAAATTGAGTTCTGCGCTACTCACAGGTGCCATAATATGCACAATGTGAACTTCTCACAGGCGGCTTAAGGCCCACCTGCGAGAATGAGTCATTCTCGCAGGTCCCATATGGGCCACCTGCGACAATGCCTCAACGCAAAAAGGGTTCAAAAAACTAACTTAAAACTGAACTTTTAACCAATAAAATCAAGATTTTAAACCATGAAAAGATCAAGAATGAAGAACTTACCAAGATGTTGCTGACAAATCATCAAAGGATCACTCGTGGCTCCTAGAAATCGACACCAAATGCAGAGGGTAAAATGAGGGTTTTCGAAACTCAATGGTAAAAGTGTGAAATGATATGGTAAATTTGGTTATTCACTCATTTTAATTACTTTTTACTATATCAATTATGGGTATTTTATGTTTATTTGTTATTTAAACCTAATCACTAATGTGAAAATGAGTGAAATGAATTGCAGGTGCGAAACATGGATGATTATGGACAGAATTCTTCCCTGGTGTGGTGTGATTTTGATTGATTGTTATGGTTTTTTACATAAAACCTCGAGCGCCTTTTGTCCATTCTTGCACTTTTGAAAAACATAAGAACGTGATCGAGCGTCGTTTTATCACTTTTTCGGGCTCGTTGTGGTTATACGAAAAAGGAACCCCCCTGGAGTTCTCTTTAATCTCTTTTCAGACTCTGTAAACATGAAAAGATTGCCGAGTGACCTTGCTATTTTCACGCTCGATAAAGTATTTGAAGTACGCATCTTTCGACCGATAGTTTAACCCTTTTTCGGTCTCGTTGGAATACTGTATGAAAAATGAACTGAGAGAGTTCTCTTTTGAGTGTTTTTCCAAACTCTATAATCTTGAAAAACCTTCGATTTTACTATCTCTGGACTCGTTAAATAAACATTGACAGACCCGTGATGGGACCGAACCACTCCTTCCTAGGGTTCGTTAAAAATACTCCGAGGGACTCATCCGAAGGATGAGCTTATATCAACAAGAATATGTGATCCTCTTCAATCTTGCGTAA
>SNQJ01S0040285.1:60216-92811 GCA_010110895.2 Picea sitchensis
TTCCACCTTCAAACTTTGTTACTCGTTTCATGTCATTGATGGGGGATACATCAAGGCCCTCCTGTGACGAGTTTTGTTTCGTCGACTTCAGCTCATTATCCGGAATCAAGACCTAGAAATTCTTTAGTACCTTGGAGCTTCCATGCCTCAATGGCAAGTTTCCTCGCTTTCGACAATGGGTTTACATCATTGACCCCTGATAGAGAGATTATGTCGGGTGTTCGACTTCAACTCATTTATTCACAGTCGATGGATTGTACTATAGTACCTTGGGATTCATTGACATCAATGGTGATTTCCCTCGCACTTGTTAACGATTACATCAATGACCGGTAATCAAGTGGTTTCTGCCATGTTCGACTTCAACACATGTAATCACATGGTTAGATTCGTACTTTGGGTGACGATATTAAAGACCCTGGGTATTATCTTTGTGATTCAGGTTGCGATGGAGTATGTCTAATTTGCGACACATAGATCCACTGTGTATGTTTCGTGGCTATGTCGTCTTGATTGAAAAATTTGTCGCATAGATCCACAGTGTATTCAGGTGGCTATGCTATATTGTGACGACATCGATCCACAGTGTATGATTGGTGTCCATGACCCTTGTTTATAATGTCATCAGTCTATGATCTGAGTATGGGAATGCCTACCTCATAAATTGGTATACATGATATTCTGCCGATGCTTGGATGTTTGCAGGTTTCCGATTAGATGTGCTCTCGGTTCTTGACACACACATCTGGCTTACAAAGTCTATCGACTGTCACTAGTTCCAATCTCAGACTTTGGGGGAAATTATGTTATCCATAATTTTGGTCGTCATGATGATATAATGATGATGGAAAAGTTAGGCTCTTCACTAGAACACTTTCCTGAGAAAAGTTACTTTTGTCTGCTTCCAGAAATCATATTTTTAAGGGAGGTTCGCAGGCTACCTATATATTTTCCTGCGAGAATGCATGGTTCTCGCAGGCTGCATTAAGATGGGGTGCGAGAAGTTTTCACTGTACCTAACTGCCAGGGTGCGAACATCTTCTAAAGGAAGGAAAAAGATAAAATTCTCGAATCTTCTAGAAGGGAATCTTCTAGAAGGATGAATTGGCATTCGAATGGTTATCTAAAGTACTTGTTTTCCTGATATCTTGGGATCATTCCTATCCAAGTAACTAATCTATTTTATCCTATATATTAAGGAGGATGCTCATGGAAAAGTTTAGAAGCAAACTAAGCAAGAGATCGATTGGAGAATTGGTGGAAGATTGTATGGAGGATTGATGCTACAGTAGCCAAAGACACCAGCAAGGTCATCAAAAGTGGTTGATTTTCTTCATGCATGAGCAAGTGTGTGTGTCAGAGCTAGGAGCCATTGAAAGGAGGTTTGAAACATCAAGGCTTAGGTTGTAAGTTTCACTTTAAATCAATATAATACAGTAGTATGTCCCTTTCCCATAAAGGTGGTGTCACTTTATTACATAACTCCTTGATCATATGTATGGATTAACTGTTGAATATTTTGAATTGTCTTCACTTCGATTGGTTTGTTTTGTTGTGGTCTGGATGATACAAGAGCATTGGAGCGAAGCTTGGAATAGCAGAGACCCAAGGAAGCAATCATAAGGTATGTACATGATTCTTGCCTCCTAGTTCATTCAACAATTAAAATCTAGGGAAAGTGTATTATTCTGTCCTGTTTTGTTGTAGATCCAGGTGGATCTAGGGAGATCGGTTTGTGTCCGCACTTAAGGATTAATCCTGAAACAATGTCTTCCGCACAATTCGCATTTTGTATTTTCTCTTCCTTTTTCTTTGCTTTCTTCCTTAATCCATACCCAAGACCCAACACAATTGTCAACAATGAACTATAGCGGGGAACCCTTTACCCACATCTGGGAGTGGAAGAGACACTCCTCCTCCTATGGATCTTCTGGTTCTTCCTTTTGGATGTTCATGGTGGAAACGGTGGTTTTTGGATCCACATCGATAATATGATTCCCTCTTTCATTCCCCTTCTCGGGTTTAGATTCAGTGTCAGAGCATGCATCTGATTCATAATCCCTCATCTCGGCCACCAGTGACTGTTTGGTCGAACACTCACTTTTGTTGTGAGTGGAGCTCTTATGGAACTCACACCACTTTCTCGTGTCCTTCTTCAACTTCGCGGTGTTGTTCTTTTCTTGCAGCTTTGGGAGGTTGTCTTGAGCCACCATGCCTTGGCTTTGTCATTTGTTCTGTGGTTTGGGGGCACCTTTCGCTTTCTTTTGATTCCTAGATCCAAAGTATCGCTTCTTTTGTTTGAATTTATGCTCAATCTTGGTAGCATATCAGTATGTTGTACCAAGCGAGGAGATGTCGAGGAACTCCATTTCCTCCTGGATGTATCTGTGTAGACAAATGTGGTACTTTAGTGCCAAATGATTCTCTGAATATTTGATACCCAACTTTGTGCACAGGGTATGGAACAGATTCGTCATCTCATGCACATCTTGATCCCTTTGCTACCACAACGTAGTCCATTGTATGTACTTGTCCTCATAGCTCCCCATGGGATAATATTGTTCCTTGATGATGTCTTGAAAATAATTCCAAGTGGGTACGGTCGAGAATAGAGAGGCTTCCTCCTCATCCTTTTTCTCACAGTAGATTTCCCATCAGTCCTTGACATGGGGGGAAGCTTTGAGCAGTGAAAAAATAATCTTCTCCTGGTCGAAAAAGTCTTGAACCGAGAAATATCCTTCTAATAGATTCAACCATATATATACGGCATTTGCATCTATTTTGCCATCAAATATGGGAATGTCAAAGTTTACTTGTACCTTAAAAGGGGTTGCGCCTCCAGAGTGGCTACTGGATGCATATGCGCCACCAGTCGGAAATCATTGAAAGATCCGGGTGGAGTTATCTATCATCGCATTCCTTTGTTTTTCAAGGGCCTCCTCGAGAAATATTTTGATGGGATCTCCTACTCCCTCGTCTTTATTTTCATCCCCCATGGGAAGTCGTTGGGGTTTGCAAGGCTGATATTGCAAAGGTTCAACCAGATTGAGCCCTAACTCCTTATACCTTAACCTCGTTGGGGACATGCAAAGAAGGATCGAGAAAGAGCAGACTGCTCTAATACCACTAATCTGAATTTATGATTGAATGCAACAGAATGCACAAATAACCATGAATACAAAGATGTAGCGGAAATAACACTTCATTTCACTAATATCAAAGAACTGAAATTTGTTTACAGGTGGAATAAAAATAAACTAGCTAGGGTGTTGGTAGCTTATCTCTAAGAAGAGATGTGGCAGCTACAGGCCTCTAAAATTTGTGTTACAATGAGGCTCGAAGGCCTATATATTATTGAGAAATAATGGAAACCCTAAACATCCAAAAACCTAACCCTAGGATATGAAACACTAGAATATGGGCCCCGTCGGGGTAAATTGGTACATCAATTTCCCGAGGTCATAACTTTGGCATACTATATACGTTTGACACATATGATACATCTTTAGAAATATCTATCTGAGGACTCCAACTGCTAATAGTGAATATGATGGATTTTGATAAACTAAGAGTTTGATGCCCAAAAAACGTCATTTAGGGCCTCAAAATGGCTCAGGAAGTTCACGACCCGAAAAACTGCCAAAAACAGTAAATTGTGCTACAATTAAGGAAACTGAAAAACTAAAAGAAACAATGGTGGGGGTCCAAGTGGAATAGGCGGGTGGCTACCAATATCCACCTGGATCACCAGGCCAGCAAATTACCAACAAAACAAATGAAACATTGGTGGGTGGGTGAGGATGAAACCCTTAAGCAATGTCATAAATTGGTCCCCACCCACAGGCTTAAAACTCTTTACAAGATACTGGTGGCCATGCTCTGTCATTTAAACAGATAAGAAAAAAGTAATCTCTTCGAAATCGACTGGTTACCGTTGGCACACACCATCATGAGAACGGGACAGATCTTCTAATGGGTGGATATCATAGCCTTTAATGTATGTTTGCACGCAAAGAATCTCCCGGGTATGGAGAAGCCATGTTTTTATATGTATGCTTATATGATAGATTTCATTTGTTTCTCAGTACACTTTCCCGATCTGGTATGGAATTGGGAACGAAGCTAACCCTAGATTCATGTCTATTGCTCCCAATTATGGAGCACAAAGTTCAAACATCATTTTTATGAGATTTGTAATTTATTCCTCGCCCTTCTGCACTCCGTCCTTTTTGGCTTCCCTAGACATAGGATAACCTTTGAGGCTAGAAATGGGACGAAAGGGGTGGCTGGTTGGTTTTTCTACAAGTATTAATAATTCATCAAAATTTACGGGACCACAGGGGCACCACATCTCTTGCCTTATTTCATCCTGGATCGACTATTAATGAGGAAAATAACATACCAAACAATGGGGTCTGAAATCACCACACTTTTGAAAATCAGCAGTAAAATACGGTGGCCAATCTTCCATCTCCAAATTTGAATTTATTCCATCTCCAATGCTCCAGACACAAGGAAGGAAGTTGAGACCTTACTAGATTTAATCTTGTACTCCGGTGATCCTAAAGGCCATGATCCTCATGAGTTTTCTATCAGTCATGTCAGGTTTGTTGGCCTCACCCATCCAAATATTGATGTTGTTGATTTTGAAGAGGACAAATTTAAAGGAGTACTCTCATACGATGAAGTCTTGCACCAGCTACCCCATGACACAAAAAAGTGAGAACTTGATCTCAAACAAGAAGAATTCAAGTTGGAAGCCTTATCTCAATTCCATAAGTTGTGTCAACAAGAGAAAGATACTAACAATGCCAAATAACAGGAGAATACCAATAAATAAAAGCACCTTGAGAAGAAAAGGCTCCAAGTAGAGAAAGATTATCAAAGAAGGCAGACTGAGGAAAAGATCAAGATGGAATGTGAGAAAATAGTACATCAGGAAGCTATGTAGAAGAAGAAAGAAGAAGAATCTAAAAATTTGACATATGATGAGGAAGCCAAGAGGATAGTTAATGAAGCACAAGATAGGAAACTGGTTGAAGAAGCAGAGGTGAAGTGATTGGCCGACGAGGATGAATCAAAGAGGATGGGTTTTTAAAAAAAAAATTAAACCAGACCCCAAGTATTCCGTTGACACCAACCCTAGGCATCGTGAATATACCTTCTCTGTAGTACACCCACATAAGTTCCATACCAGGGGATTCTGACCTCTCTTCTTAAGATCTCAATTTTGAAGGATATGTAGTCGCCAATGGAGACTACTATTTCGACAATAGAACTAGGAGTATCGAGAAGAAATCAGTGAAAAGAAAAAGAGGAGAAGACTCCAAGTCAAAGTCACATGCAGGAAGGATTTTGGAATGGAAGTTCGGCCCTAATTTTGAATAAAACACAGTTCATGCAGCTTCAATGCTCAACTCCTTTGCAGGATTAAATGTCTCCTTTGTTCTAGAGGTAACTAATGCCCTGAACATTTCCAGGACCCGAGTAATAGAGCTGGAAACAAAGTTGAAAGATGTAAAATACTAATTCGACATAGATTTCCAGGAAGTTGTCAACGCAACTAAAAGTATAAACTCAGGTAAGATCAATGGTTCCCTACAGGCACAAAGAGATCACTTGAATGAAGAGTTTTAAAAGAGGATGAAAATCCTACGGGACAGCCATAGGGCTGAATTGGAAGTAGAAAAACATAAATGTATTTCCTCTCTAGAAAATACTAGCGCCTCAAAAGGTAACGTGGAGTCCATAAAAGCACAAGCGTTGGTTGTCAGTGAAGATCTAGCTAAGGTAAGTAACAAACTCCTTGGTCTATTGATTGACATATGAGTAGAGCAGCAAGAACAACTAAATTTGTAGAATACTCTTATTGAGACTCAAGGAAGGTATCGGGAAGCTAGCGAGGCTTTTGAGGAGATGATAAATTAGCAAGAAAGGCTACAACCTACACCTACCTCAGTGCCATTTTACTTGAAAAGAGAAGTACTCAGGTAGCGAATGTTGTTTGACACCAGCAAACCTCTCTTCATGAGTGTCTATTCCACCCAAGGGGTGGTTGCTGACACATGTGCACAACTGTGGAAAAATTATAATGATCTTGTTGCAGAGGTAGGGATACATCCATTGCAATCTATAGATGAAACAACTTTTGTCAGCACCAGGGTAGTTGAGGTGGAAGATTTAAAGAAGGCCAGTCAGACAACCATTCAGGATTTGATGCTTTTTTATGAAAAATCAATTGAATAACATTTTTTTTCCTAACCATCTCACCCATAATATTAAATCATTTGTAACTGCCACAGTTGAGCGATTACATCAAGAAGTGGTCGCAAAAGCATGTAACAAAGAATCGGTCTTAGAGATATTTCAATCGAGCAAGATCAAGAGCATTTTTAACGACTACTCCACTTGGAAGGAACACCGAGACCAACAATAGAATCATACCACATCACAATTACAAAAATTTTCATTTCTTTCCAGATGTTGTTTTCTTCTTATATTGTAATATTTTCTGGAAAATTAAGAGTCCTTTTTGTGAAATGGCTCAAATTTCTATAATTATCACGAAAAACGATTGTAAAGATTCACCCCTCACTATATAAAGGGAGTGATTCCCATTTGAAAAGGATTTTGTTTTTTGAAGCTAGCAAGACAATGTTTTTGTTGTAAGTTATTTTGAATCCAAGAGACATTCTAAATTGGAATATTATGGCATTGATATATGTGAATGAGATTTCTTTGTTTATGCATCTCTCTATAGGTAGCTTGTGAATATTAGTAGATGAATTAATTCTAAATTAATGTTTACATTTTACAACTATCATGGTTTTTTAGGATGAGTACAATAATAGTATAATATCGTTTATTTTATCAATTCTTTGGTTCTAACAGATTATGCTATCAAATTCATGTACCACTTGTGTCACAAATTTATTTTTCTTAAGTTATACGCATTATTCATTGAATTCACTTATTATTTAGTTTTCTCCTAATCAATATAGGTTAATTTAAATAGAATTAGTTTATAGTTTTCATCTTAGAATAATAACCATATTTCTTAGTCTAATGTTAGTTAGTCATGCTTACTCATTTTCCTCATTATTTTTAACTCATCTAAGAACCTTTGATTCTCAGATTCATATTTTATTTAGCATTTAGTTATTGTTTTAGTTAGTTGGTAACCAGGCCAAAATCTAGTCGGAATTGTTATCCCAAATGAGAGTGGGTCTAGTTGGGACCTGTCATTAGACGTTTTCCCTTAACTGATTAAACGAGTCATTTTGTCCCATCAACAGAAAATGGTGCTAGAAGGAGGGCCATAGAACTGAATGGATACAAATAGAAATTTGAATTCTTCCCATTCTTCCCCATAAGTAATCTTTTCCTCCACAACTGATTCCCATCAAAATTACTACGAACATAATGTATTCAGAATATATGGTGAATACTCCAACTCATGTCAGCACTCACCCCATTCCCTCTCATCTAGAAACATATTTCTCTTCTCCTCAACCTCATATCTTAACTATCTTGGAGATCAATTCTTTACTTAGGATATCGACTAAACAAACCAATCAAGCAATGACCAGACAACGTAGCAGAAAGACCAGACAGTTTCCCTTAGATTACTCTCTACCTGAAAATCAGAAAAATATTCATCATGCAGATCCCTATTTCGCTAACCCATACTCATATCAAGAAAATCGTTTGGTTGGGACTCTTGAATATCACGTTCCCCCTATCAACTCATTGTATATAATCCCCTAAACATGGTTGGAGTAAATGCAAACCAAAATCCTCCCCCTTACCAGCCTTGGTTGTTTGTTGATGCGGTCGTTGTACCTAGAGTTCAACATGATATTCCCAGACACCCTGAGAAATTCCTGCCTAAATTTGACCCCAACAAAAATGATTCAGCCGAGAACCATATTAAGAAATTCTTGTTGGCTATTAGGATACAAAGCATTCACCACGAAGATATCATATGTAGTTTGTTTCCTCTTACTTTCTAAGAAAAAGTGTCTATGTGGTATTTCTCTCTAGAAGAAGCTACCATTCCGAATTGGAGGACTTTTGAAAACTATTTCCTCCAAAAATTTGGGGAAAATAAGACACTAGCCACCCGGGTACTCAAACTATCAAGAGTCAAGATGGATGTCAAGGAATTAGTTACTAATTACAATCAATAGTTCCTCACTTCGTTAAAACAAATCCCAAGGGCCTCAAAACCTGTGGAAGATGTCACAATTGAATTTTATACCTCTGGTTCACCCATGTCCATGGCCATGTATGTAAGAAATTATGAAAAGGATACTCTAGAAGAATCTTTCCAGGAAGCCCTTAAATTTGAAATTTTTTTGTTAAGTTTAAAGGGTAGTTCCAATTCAGAACCATCTAAAGATAAAGGTAAGAGTAAAATATATGCATCTAAATCCGATGAAGATAAAAAGTCATCTGATTCAATCGATATGGAATCTCTTCAAAGAATAATCAAAAAGATATCCAACGACTTAGTTGACCTAAAAAGAGGTAATGGAGAGGGATCTTCCAATCAAAAAAGGTTTTTTAAGTTCCCACCCAAGAAAGATAGTAACACTCCCCCAACCAACCAAGCCTCCCCCTCTCAACCAAAAGGCATCAATATGGAAGATATTTTCCAAGCCCTTCAAACCTGGGCAACAGGGAATATGGATGAAAACATTGATGAGGGAAATGGAGGTCAGGAACAACAAGAACAACCCCGGGATTCTGACGGGATGGTTGAGCAACAATTGAATGGTTTTTGGGAAATATATTTTGGAGAATATGAAGAAGATGATGAATAAGTACACATCTCACAAAATGTCATAACCACCAGGAGTGTTGGTAAGAATATTCCCAATAACACCCCCAATATTACTAATCATGTTTCTCCCACTACCACTACTCCCAAAAAAACTTCTCTTTCAACCAATACTACCCCTAATTCATCTAAGAATATTTCCTCAATCCCAAAGAAATAGATCAAACAATGAAATCAAATGCTTCACCTAAACCCTTGGCCAAATTGGAATATGAATTTTTAGAAGATCTAAAGAAAACAAAAGACAACATTTCTTTGTTTGAACTTATGAAGATTCCACAAATCCAAGAAAAATTCATCAGAATGTTGCAAGGTAAAACTTCTCCTACATTTCGTGAATCAAACTCAAGAACCAAAAGGGTAATCACAAAGGTAACTTCTCCTAATAACAGTACTCCATCCAAAATTCAAGTTGCAACTAATGCATACTTAACAGGTCAAAGATCCAAGTCCAACACTCCTCGTTTTCTCATCATTTTTGAAGTCTTCAATAGGAATGTTCATAATTGCATGGTGGGCTCAGGAGCTTCATCTAATGTCATTCCCCTTAAATTATGTGAGAATATTTTCATCAAACCCAAACCGTCTAACCTTCATATTATTCAATTCGACAGAACTAACGTTAAGGTGGTCGGAGAATTGAATTTTTTTTTTTATTAGGATGTCTACTAACCCGAAAGTTCATCAAACCATAAATATAATAGTAGTGGACATTCCTAATAACTATCTCATGCTCTTAAGTCGATATTGGTTGGCCATGTTGAATGGTTACTTCGCTACTGACTGGTCCCATCTATGGCTCCCTTTAAATGGTAAAATGAACCAATCAGGATCGACAGAGAAAGGTACATGAAACATGTAGTTATTGATTTGAACGATCTAAATGAACAGGTTATGTTCAACCATTCCATTCTTGGGAATTATTCATTTCAGGCATTTTTGGGGGAATTTCATAGCCAAACCATCAACTCTCATGGAACCTAATGCTAAATCTGAAATCCTTCATTACACCCAGATTATTAAGTCCAGTTGCGATATATTTGATAAAACAAACAATTCCCTAGATGTAAAGACTAACGTAGTTTTTAGAGATAAGTTAGAAAAATGCACTAACTCTACTAACTTTTGAAAACCAAAAAATATGAAAATTCAAAAATACCAGTTGAAATAAAAAAAAGGTGATCCTGATATGTGGATGTTATTCTTCGATGGATCAAAATATTTAGAAGGTGAAGGAGCGGGTTGTATACTAAAAGACCTTAAAGGTACTAAAATTTTAATTGCATGTAGACTGGAATTTCCTTGCACCAACAATACTGTCAAATATGAGGACCTTGTACAAGGACTTAGGAAGGAAGATGACTTGAAAGCAGAAAAAATCAATGTATTTGGTGACTTTGAAATCATCATCAAACAGGTACGAAACACTATTCATTTCCTTTCAAGTCACTTAAAAAATTATTAGTCTGAGGTCTGGGAGCTAATTAAATATTTTATTGTTGCCAATATTAACATCGTTCCCCGGTCATTAAATTTTGACATTGATTTGTTGGAAAATGTGGCATCCAGATTAATACTCTTAGACAGAGTGATTCCTGATTGCTTCTCTATTGAACTTTTGTACAGGCCATCAATTCCAAACAATTTCTTTAGTTGGAGGGTCTTTGACGATGACCAACAACTCATCAATTTTCTACCCCTCAAAGATACCTTCAAGGATTCTATCATAGATGAAGGCCAAAAAGACATACTGATGAATACTATTAATAATGATGATATTGAAGCAACAAAAGCAGTAGGCCCATCCAACAATGTTCCCAGGAGTGTGATCAGGTTATAAAAACTCTACAACCTTCAAGACAAATTCAATAAGGTCATGAACTGGAAGACCAGTAGCTCATACCTACAGTTTGAAACAGTGAACCTAGGATCATAGGTTTCTCCTCAGAATGTCAACCTGGGAAAAAATTGTTCTAATGAAGAAAGGTAGGCATACATCAAGTTATTCAAAGAATATAAGGACATTTTTGGCTGGATGTATGAATATCTCAAGACATATGATACAAAGATTATAGAATATGTCATTCTCATAAAATCTCAAACCAAACCTTTCCAACAGAAGATGAGGAAGATGCACCCCAGTATTGAACCTCAAGTTTGTTAGATCATAATCCTAACTTCCCTTGGTGTATTACTTGTCTTAGGCACCTAGACCTTGGTATGCATTCCAATGGATTTTTCCTCACTTGATTTGACTTTCTAGAGAGGGTAGGAGACACCTTCTTTGATTTTAGGGAGTTTCTGTTAAGTTTAGGAAGTTAACTTTGAGTTATTTAGTTATAAATCCACTTAATAACTCTTTTCCAATATCCATGCAAAGTTTAAACACCTAAAGGAAGGAGAGCACACTTCCTCCTTAAATCAAGGAAATTGTCCCTTGATTTTAGGGATTTACCCCCTTTATTTAGTAAACTTTGATTGTTTAGCTAATCAGTAAACTCACACTTTTCAGCCTATCATACTCATGTTAGGTGTGGGTTATCTATTTTATAGGTTTAGACATGTGATTTAGCCACTTGTACACTACTTTTAGTGGTAGTTGCTATTATTAGTGACAATATCACTTCCTCTCTACATATTGGATTGATCTCATTGTAATTTCGAAGATTATTGTGAGTACATTCATTCTTGTGGAATAATTTTTTCTGTTTCTCTCTCTTATTTGTTTATTTTCAAATTCATTGGATTGCTATTATTTTTCTCCTCGAATTCTAGATATCTCGGGTCTTATAATTTTACATGGTATCAAAGCCTCAAGGAATATGAGGGAGAGGTATACTAGTTTTATTTGCAGGTGAAAGATCATCAGAGGAAGAAAAAATCAATGGATCAACACCTTCATCTCAAGAATGTTGTTCTAACTCCATTCAACTATTTTGAATGGAAATTTGAGATCACTCTTGATCTCCGAAGGAAAGGTCTCTACTAGATAACTATGAAAATGGAAGTAGAGCCTGATTCTGTTGATGAGAAAACAACTTTCTCAATAGAAAAGATATGGCCATAGGATGTATCCTCTGGTTTATTTCTCCTAAAATTCTCCACCAAGTATATGATGACTCACAAGACTCAACTCCAAATAAATTATGGACCAGATTGGAGGTTTTGTTCAGGAATAAAGAAGATTGTGAAGATTGCATGCAGGAGGTTGACAAGATAGAGCTAGAAGAGAAGCCATCAAAAGATCAAGCCTCTTATTCTGAAGAGTCTTCTACACAAGTATCTGCACAAATTTGTATTCCATTAATAGAATATGATGTCTACTCCATTTCAAATTTGTTTTCTGAATTTTATGTGGAAGATGTATTGCAGACATCTCATCAGTCTCATGCAGACACTTTTGTATGCACCATGCATGCATATCAGGAGAAAAAAAGGGGGTCGCACACATCAGATTCAATTCTAATATTTTCTAAGAAAAAATTGCAGAAATAATTGGATATTTGAATTCCTCTCGGAAAAATATTTCAAAAAAACAATAGTCTGAAATGGAGTTTGGGAAGTGAAGTTATGATCATTTTAAAATCAACAAAAGTTCATCATTTTTCTAGAAACGACTGCACGATTTTCAAAGTTTCATCCAAAATTTATTTGGATCTTCTTCATTACAAAAAGAGAAAGTAAATATGTGTGGACATCTCAATGGTGCTAGTTATGATCATTTTAAATCAACAAAAATTCAGCGTTTTTCTGGAAACGACTCCAGACCCATTTTCAAAGTTTCATCCAAAATTTATTTGATCTTTCTTCAGTTAAAAAGAGAAAGTGGACATGTGTGGACATCTCAATGGTCCATCTACTTCATCAAATTCATGCACATCTACATCTTCAACAAAATCTTCAATGAGCACAAACTTCTGCACAAGCCTGTTGGCCTCTTTGAGTGAAGGATGTGGCTGCTTTAGCAACCTTTCTTCCTTCTCATTTTATGTCCCATTTTGGGGGATGTTTCCATGAGGTTTTCCCTCTTTCCTTGTTTTTATGAGGGGTTCATTATTGTATTGAGTACCTAAACTAGCCTAGTAGTCACAGACCATCTTTTATTATTATGTCACCAGCTAGGGCTTATAAAAGGAGAATAATCCCAACTTCCCAGTGTATTACTCTGTCTTAGGCATATAGACCCTACACCACGTGTATTCCAATGCATTTTTTCCTCATTTGATTTGACTTTCTAGAGAGGGTGGGAGACACTTTCCTTGTTTTTTTAGGGAGTTTTCCCTAAATTTAGGGATATTGACATGGATTTAATCTTGATTTATTTAATTATAAATACACTTAGTAACTCATTTCCAACCTCCATGCAAGTTTTCTTAAAGAAACTAAAGGAAGGAGAGTTCACTTGCTCCTTAAATCAAGGAAATTGTCCCTTGATTTTAGGTATTTACCCCCTTTCTTTAGTAACTTTGCATGTTTAGTTAATTAGTTAGTAAGGTCTCACTTTTCACCCTATCATACTCATGTTAGGTGAGGGTTATCTATTTTAGAGGTTAGGTATGTGCTTTAGCCATTTTTACATTTTTTTTAGTGGTAGTTGCTATTATTAGTAACAAGATCAATTCCTCTCTACATATTGGATTCATCTCATTGTAATTTGTGGAACATCTTGTGAACAAGCATTTCATTCCTTTGGTGCAATATCTTATCTCTCTGTAGAAGTTTGAATAGGGTCCACTACTTGCGCTTCTGCATTAGCCTGTACGGGATTTTTGGATGAAACAAATTTGAAGAGGATTTGATGTTCAACTGAAATTCGGGATAGATGATGGAGGAAGGTATTTGGATCACATTCATAGTGGATGAGCATTTCCATGGATGCTCCATATCCCCACCATCTCACAATAAAAAGACTTTTCATGATGACAATCAACCAGTCATCAACCTGGATCCGAGGAAGACCAGATCATAGTTTTCAAGGCCCCCACTCACCTTGTTGCCATTGCAGGAATTTTATTTCCACATTATATGCCTCAACATATCCATATCCATATAAAGAGGCCATAGTAAACCCCTTCTATGAATTTTCTATGGATGAGGAGTACATTGCTCTCATGGAGAACCAAACTTGAGATTTGGTTCCACTGAAAGGAAGAAAGCTTGTTTGATGCAGATGGATATTTCATACAAATATGGTTGAAAATGGTGATATCAATAAGTATAAATCTCGGCTTGTTTCTAAAGGTTACTCTCATGTACATGGCATTGATTATACCAAGACTTTTGCACTAGTTTCAAATATGGACTCCATCAGGCTAGTTTTTTCCATTGTGGCTTCTCGACACTGGGAAGTCCATCACATGGATGTGTGAAGACCTGATTTCTTCTTCAGATATCCTAAGGGAGGAGATATATGGATCAACCACAAGGGAGTATTTTCATGATTCTCTTTATGCAAGTTAAAGAAAAATGCCATTTATATGGGCTCAAACAGACTCTCGAGTTTGGTATGCAAAATGGATTTTTTCTTTCTTATGGATTTCATAGATGTAAATCAGATCCCAATGTTTTATATGTTTCACCATGATGACTTTTGTTTATTTTATTGTAGATGAATTACCGATCATAGGGAGTGCTTTAACAGAGATTGCAGGGATTAAGACTGCCTTGCATGATAGATTTTCCATGAGTGATAAGGGTTTGTTGCATTATTTTCTTGGTCTCGTGTATCATAGTCTACTTTTAGAAATCAATATGGGTAATAAAACCAAGTATGCACTGATCTTACTCTGATGTGTTTCTATATGACAGTGTAAGTCAGTTTGGTTCAATTCTTTTCTTCTCGTGGGTTGTTATAGAACATTTTTCAGACAATTGCTATTCTGCATAGAGGGTCTTTTCAATTTCCCATGCGTGACTTATCATTCCCTTTGATGAATCCAGAGATAAAAATACATTTTCCACATACACGCCCCCTATATGATAAGTAATATGCCTATATGCTTGATGATCCACTACAAGTCACGTATATCGGGATTTGTGCCGAAAATACAAAATGAGGTTGGCTTTCCATGTCACTAGAGATCTCTGATCCTTTGGCCTTCCATATACTGGAAATGTTCCAAATCAACCCCTTAGTTGCATCCTGGCGGCTATAAGAGCACAACTTTGACCTATGGAAAAGAAGGAGAAGCCATTCAACTTTGAGAGAAAAGTTACCCCGAGAAATTACTTCATATTGAGTTTACATCCTTTTGTCCTTGAAAGTCTAAACTTCTTATGTTTATCCCCCAAGATCGTCCTATCTTGTGATGGATAATTTCATTGACTCCTACTTGTGAGTTTGCCTTGGTGGAGGATTGAAGTGGTGAGACCCAATTGGAAGGAACTCTGGTTTTTGGTTTCGAACTACGCCAACATGGAAGCATGTATCATTGTCACTACCGATCAATTAATAGAAATACCCTTTCTCAATTCCTCTCATATCTTGCAAACATATGATTAATATCCATGGGTGTGTTTGTAATGTTTATTAATGGATTATGCTATCTAATGTGCTAACTTTATATTGTCATCAGATACTTGCATCGCTTGTTCGTTGAGAACTTCTCGCAAGTATAAAGCTTTAATAAAGTGCTCAACTATGGAACATCATCAAACATTGGATCAAGGTGGCCCTTTCTTATATTTCACATTAGTTTATATAGCATATGTTGGAATTGAGTTGGATTTTGCGCCATACCTATCTCTGTTGTGGTTTACCCTTTGGTCATAGAGAGTTTTTTCCTAACAAATGGCGACCTAATCGGGAGAGATCTCTCCTCTCTAAGGGTTGGAAGTATTTTTCTTCATACTGCTCTTTTTCCATTGTAAGTTTCTTTGTCGCATCACCGCTTTTGGATATGTCTTGTTCCACTGGTCTAAGTTTTCAACTTTTCCCTAAGGTCTGGCCTTGTTTTGAAGCATTATACATCATTTTTCCTTAGTAGTCACGTGATAATAATTCTTGTTGTCTCACCAAGAAGTATATATGTTTGCCTCTCCTAGAATGTGTATACCCATTTCCCCCGTTTGCTCATTGGTTTAGTGGGACTCTAAGGGATTTGAAGATTGTTGATCCCTCTTAGTCTCAGAGTGTCTTTTGGGATTATCTGTGATCACAAGAAACTTGTTTGGAGTTAAATTTTGGCTGAGTCTTTCTCTTTGTTTTCCATTTTTATTTTTCCTCGTTTCTCCGGGTTGTTTGCGTGGTTTCTTGGTATTCTTCTCAAGTTATTGATTTTATACATAGTAGAATTTCTATATCGTGTTTCATCATTCCATGTGCATATTCTTTTAGTATTGAAAATACAA
Source organism: Picea sitchensis (assembly GCA_010110895.2). Classification (NCBI taxonomy): domain Eukaryota; kingdom Viridiplantae; phylum Streptophyta; class Pinopsida; order Pinales; family Pinaceae; genus Picea; species Picea sitchensis. The sequence continues at coordinate 76,409 of SNQJ01S0040285.1, forward strand.
GTGGCCAGGGTATTTTGCATTGGTTGGCATTTTGTCTTTGAATCTTTATCATTAGCTTAGCATTTAGTGAAAGATTGCATTTTACTGAATTATGGATTTGAAATTGAAGACTGAACTATTCCTATTAGCATATCATTCATTGAAATTTAAAGATAGACTTGGCATTATATCCATATTTATTTTCTTGCAAAGTCATAACATCATGAGTTTCTATTCCATACCCTTTTGAGTAATCAATCCAATTAAAATTTCATAATTTTAAACTAAAAAATTGGATTAGTCATGATTTTATTTTTAGGGTGCACAAACCAGCTTACGATTTAATGCTCCTGTAATATGATCTCTGTGAGTAAGCTTCCCAGTGCAATTAAATCCCACATATGTAAATCGAGACGTGGAGTTGAGGTCCATTTTATAATTGGTACACGAGGCTCAATCTGAGTTAATCACGAGGTTGCGTGGATTTAGTTGAAGGGATAACCCCGGATACTCACCTAGCTACGAGATATTTCTGTGGATTTATTCATATTTGGGGATCTTTCTAGTACCCATACCCTCCTGCGGAGAGGTGGTGCTTCAAGGTTTCAAGCTTTGCTAAATTTTACCCATATACTTGATCCAGACTTATGAGACTACCGCCAGCATCAGCTTATATAGTGGTTTATTAGTTTCTCTACTTAGGTATCTCATAGTTTACTTGTAGTGGTTATTTTGCTTGTATCTTGAGTCATATAGGGGCCTGAAGCACACACATTTATGGAGGATTACCTCCCAGGGGGATCTAACTGACTATGTTGTTAATCCCACAAGTTCCCTTATAACCTATTCTGATACCTCCAAAACTTTTAGCTGGGAGTCCTGTGTCCCCTTGGACTATACATACCTCTTTAGCAGTGAGGCCACTCAAACAATTTTTAGCCCGTTTGCATACATATTGGCTGTTTTAATTTTTGGTATGCTCTTTGACCACTAGTTGACCTTAGGAGTCTATTTTGGCTCTACTCATTATGGACAAGTGGAGTTTCTTTTGTTCCCATTTACTGCTACTCCACCCTATGATGCCTACTCATTTCATTGGGACGGACCCTTCTGCTTTTTTACAATGGTATGCATGATTACAACACTCAATATGCACCTTGTCTCTAGCCATTTTTTTGTTGATATGGATTCCCCCATGCAACCCTCTCCCTAGACCACATATATGAATCCCAGCATTGGACCCGTGGGCACTATGGATCCCATGCCTATTTCCTCATTTGATATGAGTCATGTCCCCAACCAACTCTCACTATGGGAGTTTTGAACCTCCCCTCTTATGGATCAAATCCTAGATATGCTCTTTTAGAATCCAGTACTCAGATGGGTGCCTACCCCACTTATTACACCCCACCCATATATCTTTCATCTGCCATGTCAGTTCCTTCAACACTTTTTCCATGACATGTCCTCAATTATCACTCCCTATGTGTATTTCTATATGGGGAGAATCAACTTACTTGCCTCAAGCAATTCTCTTTTATGGGGACCCTCTCACAAGGTGTGGGAAACATCTATCCTCACTTGAAAAATCCTTAACCTACCTCGGTCCCTCTGCTGCACTCCTCTGGATTCATGCCTCGGCCCAAAACCCTATTGATTAAGGTTAGTTGTCATCATGCCAACCCTCGAAGAAAGCCCTGTAGCACAAAGGTTTGGGTAATGGACCCACATTATTTGATGTAAATATGACTCATTAATGTTTTTTCATGGTTGATAAGAAGCAAATATGGATGAACCCAAAGTGGTCCCCATGGTGAAAGCCCCCAAATGTAAAACGCCAGGAGTAAGAGAACCTATGCTTAATTGTGGAATAATGAGATGAAGGAGTGAATTTTTCAGTAAAATATCCTATATGGATAGTGCTTTTCATGTCATTTCTGCAAGGAACGTCACATAATTCTCACGGTTAGAGAGTTATGGCCTTGAGAAGTTGAGACCCCATGTTTTAGTAATGGACCCAAGTTTGATTGATGGTAAATCTGTGATGAGTTATAATATATTTTCAGATAATACTATTCTATATCGATATTACATGTCATTACATTGCTTAGTATGTATAACATCACATAACTCCTCACGTTTGATATTTATGTCTTATCAAGTTGGAGGACCTCACATGTCATCTAGAAGCCCCAAGGTCAAAGTGAAGTCAAAGTGGTTTGGAGATCTTTTGCAAGGGTAAATAATTAAAGTGAAGTGATGAGTGTAATATAACTAAAGGAATAAAATGAATTATTTCAATAATAAATTTAATGGATAACTAGAAGTGGACCCAACCCCTAAAATAAGGAAAGCCACAAGGACCTAGAAGATGTTTCTATGAAGCTACTTGGAGAGTATAAACAAAGAGGCAAGGCTCTCATTTGAATCAATAATTTGAGAATATTGAATATCTATATGTTTCTGAGGTAACCAAGGATATTCAACTGGAATTCTATGAAGGTGAAGAAAGAAGGCCGAAATGCAAGGGAAGACAAATTTTGATGGTGCTTTCTTAAGGCATACATTACAGTGTCATTTCACCATTTTGCTATAATCCGTTTTTATAATTACTCAGACCATGAAATTGCTATGAAAGTGATAACACATATCCAAGTATCTTTGGCAAAAAATTCAGCTTGTGGGTCGTTGTATTTGGGAGTTACACACTGTGGAAAATAGGCTTTGTGGTCACCCAAACTAGTCACCAAAATCAGTGTTTTCTGCAAAATTTCATAACTTATTCATACTAGATCCAACTATGAGAAAAATGTTTTGAATATAATAATTTTTATTTTAGTAACAGTTTCATATATCAACTATCAAATATTTTGTATGGGTAACGCTCTACAAGTTGCCTCTCTAGAATAAGCCATAATTCAACAAGGTATGCATTTTTCTATAACTCCTTTTCTCGAGAGGTCTCCAAGTAGTGACACTTGAGGAATTTCATAAAACACACCTAAGAAAATTCCATCGCCTTACATCTTCACATTACAGGTTCAAGTTACGATTACTTCAAGTTAGGCTTGTAGACTAATCCAGTAACTAGGTAATGTGGAGACTAAAGAAAAGTTTGATGAAAATGCTAGTCTCTTGTTTTAAAGTTAAGGAAGGTTTGGTTGAATGTGATCATATACACCAGATCTATTACAGAGATAAAAATCATTTGTATGATGAAATTGATGAGGGCTTTTGCCATGGTACATGTTGAGGCCATGGTCTGCATAAGTAGCTGATGAGTCACAGCAGATACATGAGGCGTATAGTTGATGATGTTGGTACATTACGAGCTTAGTTTATGAGTAGTTGACACATGATTGGTACATACTTGGTACATTGGATGCACTTGTTTATGGTACTGCATTGAGGTACAAAGGATGCATGGTTCGGATTTATTGTTACATGTTTACAATGATATATCCCACAAAGGATAGTGTGACAAGAGGTTCCATCATTCTACTTCTATTTCAGGGAAGTTGGATGGGGCATTGACATGTGGTTGTAGCCACCTCTAGTTGTAGCCAGAGAACATTGGGGTTGTATCCTCCTTCTGGTTTTAGCTAGATAATTGGGGAGTTGAGCTTCCCTCGAGTTATAGCCTAGGAAACTAGGGGGTTGTAGCCTCCTTTGTTCTCTGGCTACAACCGGAAAACAAAGGAAGTCGGTGCTTCCAATGAATGTAATTCTTCAAGACATATAAGAAAAGATTATGTGGTTTTCTCCAATTTAGCCTAATGAAACACCTGGGTAAAATTACGCGGTATGTGTGTGATTGTTTATTTCATCGCCATTATTAGATAATAATTCTACATTGATATAACATTTGAAGAAAAGCATTATAATTATGCTAATATCGATTTACCCCCACTCTCAATAATCCAACAACCTTCGACCATTTTTGCGTGAACCAACACCTTCTTGGCTAGGGAAAGAGGTATACCAAGATCCCGCCTGGCTTGCAATTTTTCGTAATCAATATTTCCTCAGACCATGGAATCAAATTCCGCAATCTATTGCTAGCCCAGTCAATTTCAGTCATATCGGTGCTCCATCACCAACCTATACCATGTTGGAGATGTGTCAACTTCTTCTACAAAATATGTCAACAACTTACCCCAACCTCTACCACCTATGTTTAGGAACCATTCTTTTCACTCTGAATCATAGCCGTGTCACGTATCCCGCCTCTATTCATCATACAAGTGAAGACTCTCTTTCCCCTACTAGTCACATCAAGAATCCTAGGCGTCTCAGATGTAAGCCTAAATTACTTTTCAGGACTTGTAAAGGAAGTCATATTACGCGTTTGTGTCCGACTACTGCTGAGATACCAGAAGCATTGGGATCACCCAAGAGCCCTTCAAATTCTAAGACATATGTGCTTTATCCTCACACCACTTCTCCTTTGATCATCTCGATGGTTCCACCGACGCGATCTTCTCCCAACTCACCCCCTTTGTTAAGGGTGAATAATCTCTTGCCCCCATTACTATGCATCCTCTTCACCCTATAATTGAAGAAGTGGAGGACCAAAGGCACCGAACAACTACTCCCCTAAAGAGAATGATGCAACCTTTAGTCATGTCATCAACATTCCAAATCCTCCTCCTTCTGAACGAGAGATATTTATTATTCCCCCTCAAGTCTCTCCAAGTCTTAATGTTCCTCCATTGATTAACCAATGGGACATCCCATGCCCCACCTATGCATTTTCCATTAAGAGACATTATTCAACCCATAACAGAGACTATGTACTCCATCAACACTTTCTCCTCCTCGAATTGGAGAACTTTGGGTTTTCTCCTAATATTTTCTCGCCTATCCATAAGATACTGACTTTCCACTAAAGATCAAGATAGGAGCCTGCCTCCCCCTTTACACACATTGATTTCAAAACCAAAAAATGAGTCCTAAGCTCTTTTCTGAATCATCTAAGAAATGAAAAGATCTTTGAGTGATTTTTCCCTTTCATTCTCGTTAAAGTTGTATTTGAAATGTCATGAGTCTTATTTAATCTCTTTTCACCAAAAATTGAAAAGATTGTCGAGTGAACTTGTCTTTCACACTCGTGGAATTCACTTGAAAAGACGCCTATTTGGCACAAGTTTACCCATTTTTCAACAATTCAAGTAGACTAAAGATATAAAAAATGACATTTCTTGGTGTTGTTGTGATTACATCTCATGCCCTTTGTTGCGTGATTGAGCCTTTATCACTCTCGATTAAGTATAAACCATTGCCTAAGCAGCTTTGCATCCTCAACCATGAGCCTTGTTTATATCCTTCACAATTTGACACCCTATACCTGAGGGAACATCACCCTGAGGGTCCATCTCCCACATGCATTTCCTTGCATTAAGCATAGGTAAATTCCACCCAGAGCCAGCTTTTCTTACTATGCACACTGCTCTCCCTCCAGACATAGCATTTGTTGGTGAAAAACAAAAAAGATGGGTGGGAAGGGAGTACCATATTATAATTGGCAGCAGTAGTGTCGCTTTGAACAGAAAATTCTATTGATTCCTTTGTGTCATCATAATTTTGGGTTTAGTATGGCTCAGGGAAGATGATCTCACATGTAAATTTTCTCACCGACTAGTTACTCTTCCAAAGTTCCCTACAAAGCACATTATGGATGCCTGCTGCATATAATTGTCATATCATTGAGTCCATGTCATGACTCACCCATATATCTCATGCTCTTGTTCAGAGGAATTATATCAACCTATGTCGGACACTCCTCAAAAATATTGACTCTTTGTATGTCGGCCATATATTACCCAAGAAACTCTTCACAAAGACAAAGATGTTTTGTAACTTAAGGTAAACTTGTTTTTGTATTTTGGATATATGGATCAATAGGATAACTCAATTATAGTGAGGTATTCATACAGATAAAATGAGAATCAAATGAACCAAGTACTTAAGGATTAATGATCAGATGATAGCTTAAAGAGAATGAAAAGACAATGCTTATAGACCAAATACCAAGTGTAGGGTTTAATAAAAAAAATGATAGCAAATATTTACTGCTATGAGATAACCAATGAGATAACAATTATTTTGTAGCTAAAACAACTTAATAAAAAATACAGAAGGAAAATGAGAATCACATGAATAGAGAGATAAAATTGTGATTTGTATTATCATGAAAAATTTTGTTTACAATATAATCAACTTCTATATCCAAAATTGAACCCCTTTATCTCCAAATGTCTTTGGTTTTATAGCCATACAAGATGAAATCCATCCTTTGAAAGATGGATTCATTTCATAAAATATACAAATCAAAAATAGATAACAAGGGTAGGATGAGATCCTATAAAATGGATCAAGAATACCAAATGGAAAGTCAAAATTAGCCATATAAATAGAAAAAGATCCCATTTATAATAAACTCTATCTTGATAGTCTCTATGTCCTCCAAAAATATTTAACAGATGTAGAAAGCCTTCCAACGCTGATGACTCTTCATAGGAAGTGATATAATTTGAATTTGCCACCTTTGGCAAAAAAAAGATAAGCCGCTAATAAACTAGGGTCACCAATTCCATTTCTTTTCAATCTTCTTAAACACATCATACATCAAGATAAAACCTTAAATCTAATGTATTTAATTATTATGCATCTTTAGAAACCATCCTCGAAAGATTTGATTGAGAAAAGGTCAAATCTGGGCAAAAATATGACGTTTCTGGACTCTTCTGCATTTTCACTGGCTCTTTTGTCCTGAATCCTCCCCTTTAGCCATTGAAAAGAAGAACTTTCAATGGCTAACTAGCAAAGTTCAAGGAAGAATAGTTGTTGAAAGCATAAAATTTTTAATGAAAACTGCCTTGGGAAAACTCAAATTTGAACCATGGAGAGTCCGTTTACACACTTGAATAGTCGATTACATCTAGAAATCCTAAGCTTTACAATGGTACCTCGCATATTTTTAGATCTTTGGAAGGTAGTCAAAATTCTCCACAAGATGAGGTATCATTTTCAAACAAATTTCAGAAATGAATTATTTGATCGCTAATGCCATAAATTTCGCTTTGTCTCAGAATCACATGATACTTTGGTCTTATCATGCACCCCTGGCCCCACTTCATCATTGGTGGTCACCTTGAACCCAACAACTGACACCTCCTCATTGGTCGCTGACTAGGTGGTTTCCCTTGTGTTCCCATGGAAAGACATCTATTCACACTTTGGGATCTTCGCGCGGTCTTTGATGCCATTATCCTTATTGTTGGTTTCATCACCTTTGTCAACAATTTTCATCATTAGCTGCTATTCAGAGGGTATTTTTCATGTACCACTTGCATTTGGCACGCACGAAAGATCTATGTGGTCATTGGTCGGTGAACATGTTCTTCGTCCGACTTCCACCAAATCATGAAGCTCATGCTTTGTTCCTCATGTCGACTGGGCGAGATGCCTCAATGTTTTCAGTTGGTCTCTTTCCATCAACTTCAAGTCATTTGTTTTGGATATGGGACCTATAGTTTTATGAGAACCTTGAGGCTTGTAGTCATAGTGGCAGGTGTCCTCTCACTGACAATGCATGGGAATACATCAATGTCTCCCAATCAATGGATTTCTGCTGCCTGACACCAACTCCCTTTATTCACACTTATATAAATGTACTTGGTGCCTTGATACCTACTTTCATTATTGGTAGGTTGTCCTTGTTTGTTAATGGTATACCTCAATGACCAAAGAATCAAACGATGTCTCATCAGGTTCAACCTCAACTCATTTATTCACATGATGTAGACTTGCACCCTAGCGTATAGTGTAGAAGACTTGAAGACATCACTATGTGGGCACAACAGCCTTTCCTCGAAGGCTTCCCCATTGACCAAGCATCTATTTAATTTTGGATCATGGGAGATCATATTGTACCCATGGTATACAAATATCTTTAGGTTGATTTCCTTTTGAGGACTGGTTTCACCGGGACTTTGTTCTGAATTAGACAACTTTGGCATGCAACCATTTACCCTGCCCAGCCATGAACACTTGTTTGGTATATTTTCCACATGGATTCCAAGAATACAATCTTCATGCTCATGTACTAGGCACCAGTACATAATGTAATGAGTAATTGATTTCGTCCAGCTGGTTCCCTACCACTACACTTCTAGGCTGAGGCCTGTAATGTCACCAAATACTCCCTCCCATCTCTCACATTAGGGGCATAAGGTTATAGCAAGATTTGACTCACCATTACTATCTTGCACAGAGGGCTTTTTTCCATTTTCCCTATGCAGACTTTTCATTCCTTTTTTTGATGAATCCAGAACCAAAAGTGTACATTTTTCCACATATACGCCTAAATGACACGCTTTTCCTCGATCCAATACAAACTGTGGTAATATTGGGACGGAAACAAAAATACAAAATGAGGTCACTTCCATGTCAATGCATGCATGTTTTGTCATATCCCATACTAGAAACGTTTCACCCAAACTTTCAAATCCTAAGGTTGCAAGACACAATTTCAATTCTATGGGTGAAGAAGATATTTCAAATTTGAGAGAAAAGTTACCCTCGAGAAATTACTTCATATTGAGTTTGCATCCCTCCTGGCCTCCTCAAATTTGAACATAGTGTTCAACCCCAAGCTCTTTTCCTATATTGTTGAGAGGACCTCATTGCCTCTTTTCTATGATCTTGCCTTGGTGAGGATTGAAGTGGTGGAGACCCATTGCATGAACTTGGTTTCTTGGTTTCAACCATGCCAACACAAAAGTCTGCAACTTATTCACTTCTGTTGATTATGTCTTAGTATAAATACTCTTTTCTTGTCCTATTTATATCTTGGAAATATATGATCATTATCCATGGGTTTGCTTGTAATGTTTATTAATGGATTATGCTATCTAATGTAATAACCCCTTTATATCACTTATCATTGTATACTTTCTCTCTTTGATCAGTTGAGAATTTATTGCGTGTATGTGACTGGGACAAAGTGCCCAACGGAACACTCACCAAACGCTGACTGGCACCTCTGGCATTGCACATTAAATATGTATATATGCTTGAAATCTCGGAGTTGATTTTGTGTAACCAGTATCCACCAAGGTGGTTTACCCTTGGCCATAGAGAGTTTTCCCTCTGTAACAGGGTCATTGGAGGGATGGAGTGACTACCATCAGGTATGCTATTCTTAATGGGTTGGTAGGGAGCTTATTGTACCTCATACATACCAATAATGATATATCTTATGTAGTGAGTGTTGTTTCAAGGTATATGCAGAAGCCCCATGATCACAGACACAAACTTTGGATGAAAATAAAACCTGCTTTGCATTTATTATAAATCGATTGTCCCTCTATCTCTTTGGTTGGCAACACCATATTGGTTGGGATGGCATGACTGCGAAGTCCAAATTGAAATGTATTCAACTTCTGTCCATCCACCACGGTCAAGAAGAAGGAAGATATTTCTTTATCCACAGCACAGACAGAGTACAGGGGGGCAGTGAATTCTTCCACATGGTGTATTTGGTTGTAGGGTTTAATTTCTGAGTTTGGGATTCAATATCGTGACACCCCATTGTCGTGATTTTTAGACAACCAGTGGTACCATCTCAGACATCCACCATCCAATCTCAAAGATGTGATAACCAAGCATATCACATGCATGCATTAAACCTCAAATGATTCACCAAATTATCTCAAACGTAGTAATCACTCAATCGAAAAGGTGGTTGTAGACACCTTCACCAACCTTCACTAAGAAGAAAATTATCGAACGTATGGGATCTTTGCTGTGGTAGAGACATCCTGGGTAGACTCTCAGCCATTCTAGCATTTTGTATCCCTTTTGTGTGTGGGAGGGGGAATTCCATGAGGTTTTCCTCCTTTTCTCATTTTATGAGGGGTCTGATATTGTAGTGAGTATCTCAAATGGTCTAGTAGTTGGGACTACATTTTCATATGTCACTCGCCAGCTAGGCTTCATAAGTGTTAGAGCATAATTCTAACTTCCCTTGGTGTATTACTTGTCTTAGGCACCTAGACCTTGGTTAATGCATTCCAATGCATTTTTCCTCACTTGATTTTACTTTCTAGAGAGGGTAGGAGACACCTTCCTTGATTTTATGGAGCTTTCCTTAATTTTAGGGATTTAACTTTGAGTTCTTTAGTTATAAATCTACTTAATAACTCTTTTCCAACTTCCATGCAAAGTTTAAACACCTAAAGGAAGGAGAGTGCACTTCCTCCTTAAATCATTGAAATTGTCCCTTGATTTTAGGGATTTACCCCCTTTCTTTAGTAAATTTTGCATGTTTAGCTAATTAGTTAGTAAACTAGCACTTTTAAGCCTATCATACTCATGTTAGGTGTGGGTTATCTATTTTATAGGTTTAGGCATGTGCTTTAGCCATTTTTACATTGTTTTTAGTGGCCATTGCTATTATTCGTGACAAGATCAATTCTTCTCTACATATTAGATTGATCTCATTGTAACTTTGAAGATTATTGTGAATACATTCATTCTTGTGGATGAAATTCTTCTCTATCTCTCTCTTCTTTGTTTATTTTCAAATTCATTGGATTAGTATTATTTTTCTCATCGAATTCTAGATCTTTCGGGTCTCAGAATTTTACATGGTTAAAGCAGAGCTAAATAAATTGTTGGTGGCTAGAATCATTTTTATGGTAAAGCATACACAATGGATATCAAACATAGTGTCGGAAAGGAAAAAAATGGGGATATATGTATCTGTGTTGATTTCAAAAATGTAAATAGAGCCTCAGAAAAAATATAACTACCCTATACCTCCCATGGAACAAATTTTGCAATGTGTGTCTGGATCAGAAACGCTCTCCCTGCTAGATGGATTCTCAAGATATAATCAAGTCCTAGTAGCTCGTGAAGACCAACTTAAAACATCTTTTAGAACCAAATGGGGAACATATACCTATAGAAATATGCCTTTCAGACTGATAAACACTAGAGCCATGTTTCAATGAGCCATGGGCATTGCCTTTAAAGGTCTCCTCGGAGAATGTGTAGTAGTGTACCTAAATGACATGACCATATTCTCGAAGAATAAAGAGGATCATATATCTCCTCGAAGAATGTGTATTAGTGTACCTAGATGACATGACCATATTCTTGAAGAATAAAGAGGATCATATATCTCACTTGAAGAAGGTATTTAATCAATGCAGGAAATAAGGCATATCTTTGAACCCCAAGAAATCCATTTTTGTCATGGATGAAGGAAAACTTATGGGTTTCATAGTCTCCAAACATGGTATGCGGTTTGAACCCAATAGGACCGAAGTGATCGCTAATATACTTCCCACTCACAACAAAAAATATATGCAATCATTCCTCGAAAAGACAAATTTCATGAGACAATTCATACCTAGTTTTTTCGAGACAGTAAAACCCCTACAATATATGATAAAGAAGAATGCTCAATTTAGTTGGGGATCTAAAGAAAAGGAGGCTTTCGACAAAATCAAATAATATATTAATCAAGCGCTTGAACTGTTGAGTCCATATTTTGATTGATATTTCATCCTCTACACATTTTCCCCATATACTGCCTTTGCGACGGTCTTAACACAGAAGAACTCAGAAGGAGATGAGTTTCCTATAGATTTTATGATTTCGGGCCTATAAGGATCTTATTTGAATTATCCTAAAGTTGATAAATAGGTATATGTGGTGTTCAAAGTTGTCCAAAACTTTCGGACATTATTACTCAAATCTAAAACTAAGGTTATTTTTCCTTACCCAATTGTTAGGAACCTCCTGGTACAAAAGGATCTGGAATAAAAGAGAGAAAATTGGATTATAGATCTACAAGAATATGACTTGGAGATAAAACCTACGAAGATCATTAAAGGACAAGGGATATGAAAATTAGTTGTAGAATTCCCTTTCATTAAATCTCATGAAGATTCTCTCTATCAAGACTCTGAGCTATTTGAAAAGGAAGTATGTTACATCCCAGTCGATTCAGATCCTTGGTGTTACGAAATGAAATATTACTTGACTCATGGATCGGCTCCACATTATCTAGACCCTAAGAATAAAAGGGCTCTAAGGTTAAAATCCACCCAATATCAGTTGATACAGGGAATTCTATGCAGAAACAATTATGATGGAATTTTCCTTAGGTGCCTGGTGAAAAGGGATGCTAATAAAGTCATGTTTCAGCTCCATGACAGGCCCACAAGAGGACATTATGGTGGGGATACTACTGCACACAAAATTCTTAGAGTAGGATACTACTGGCCTTCCATATTTAAAGACGCTCATGCATATGCTAGGAAAGTTGTTTTCCCCTTATAGCCTATCATCATCAAGCACCCCTTCCAGTAGTGGGGGTTAGACATTATTGGGGATATCAATCCAAACTCATTGTAGCTGCATAATCACATCTTAACAACCACTAATTATTTTACCATATGGAGATAAGTGATCCCTTTGAAAACCATCAATGAAAATCAGGTTATTTGTTCCTTGAATCACACATCATTACCAGGTTTGGAATCATGGAATTTTTAGTTTTTTATAATGCCAAGTATTTTTCTTCTCTTAAGATAACTAAATTTTCCCTCAAAAAAAATATCAAGGTTAAGTACTCAATGAATTACTATCCACAGGGAAACGGTCTAACAGACTCCACTAATTATAACCTCATTAAAATCCTCAAGAAGGCTGTCAACAATAATCAAATAAATTGGCATCTTACTCTTCAGAATGCTCTTTGGGTTGATAGAGTAACTCCCAAGTCATCCATTGGTAACTCCCCCCTTTTCCTGGTTTACGGAAAAGAAGCCACGGTACCAACCCATACTTTCCTACCCGCTTTACAATTGGCCCAATCCGTCTAGGACGAAGCATGTCCGGTAATGGATAAATGATTAAACATGGTGTTAAAGCTAAAGAAGAAAGGGAAAAAGATAATATGAACTTGACCCGACACCAAGAAATGGTTAAAAGGTGGTTCGATAAATCAAATGTAGGAAATATATATTTCCAAGAAGGATATCTTGTTCTCAAGTGGGACAAAGCTAATGAACTTAACGGAAAACACTCCAAATTCCAAAAACTATGGCTAGGATCCTATCTGATCCACCATAAAATAGGCCATGGGACTTTCATGCTCAAAACACCACAGGTAGATGAGGAGGAACTCCATGTCAATGGACAAATACTGAAGAAATAATTCTCTTTATCACCTATGGTGATGTAGCTCTATACATAATAGTTTTTCAGTTGTAGTTTTTGTTTTTGTTTTTTCATTTCAATAATTTGAACGTTGTTTGATTTTATTCCTTCCTTTTTTCTTCACTTTTCTAGTTTAAAATAACCCCCTGTCATTGTCTTCTACTATGTGTCAATCGTTCTTTTGCATCAGAGACCCAGGTTTATCCCCATTAACAAATGGTAACAAAGAAAAGAGGAACTTGTTCATCTTTACCAAAAGAAAAGATTTGGACCCTTCAATTTTGTACCTTTCGACGAGTTCCATTTGTTATTCACTATTATGTGGCCACTCTCAGGTCCCATGGATGTTCCTTTTCAATCTTCCTCAAACATCCTGAATTCAGTATCCTCCACATAAATCTAGTGTCTCTTCTCAGTAGTTCCCAATTTTAAAATGCACAGTGTTTTTCATTTGTAGACCTGTTGACGGGCGAAATTGTCCGTCCGTCAATTGAGAGAGTGGAACCGGTCCGGGGTTTTCTAAATAACCCAATCCGTTTGGAATGAACCACCCTGACGGGTTTAACGGATCTGTTGGCCACTCTAAGGTCTCCTAAGAAAACCAAAGAGAAAACTAACCTAAACTAACTAGTCTAACTAAAACAAATAAAACTAACTAAAACTAACTAAAAGAAACTAAAATATCTAAAACTAAACTAATACTACTCTAATTAAAACAATCTATTAAATAAAACCAAAACTAAATACTAATTACACTAACTAATTCTACTAATTAACCGTCTAATTATCAATTATAATACAGCTTATTCACAAATATACAATATACACAACTGGCAGATTTATATAAAACCTGTAAAAATCAATGCTTTCTGTCCTATGACAGCCAGGGATCTTTTTTTATTTTTTTATTTTATGAATAAGACATAAAACTACTGAAATTAAACGATCTACTATACTAATTCTAACTTAAACTAATATCTGAATTAAACTACTAATAAAAATAGCAATCAACGGACTAGCTAACCTGGAAACGCTCCTAGTTTATCCTGCGTAAGATGACTTCAAAGTTGGTCGGAGGAAGTAAACTCGCACCGGTTAATCCCAAAGCTTTTCGTAAACGATTGGTTGTGTTTCTCTTCGAGTTATTTACAGGACAAACAAGACATAAAAGATCATAACAATCTTATGATTATAAATCTCTGCAATAAGGGAAACCTGTTATGCAAAAAAATATATTTAACAACTCAATTCATGAAGAAGATAAACCTGTCATTCACAAACTGAATTAGACAATTGTTATATCTTTTATACACTTGGAAGAAACCAGATATGGATTACAGTAATTAAAATTATATCATTTGCACATTATTCAGATAGCTAAAGTAGTCATAAATCATATACAAACTGACATACACAACATGAAACAAAACGTTGATATAATGAGAAGCTAAAGTTGTGAAAAAACACCAAATTTTGCTTTAGTCTGTATTATAACTCCATATCCTTGTTCTCCCACAAATGAGGATGAACATTATTACAAAAATCATAAGTATATATAAGTCTCTCCACAAGGTAAAACCTCCCTGTGGATAATATCAAAATGTTTTACATAATCTGGGAAAAATCCCAAAATCAACTAAACTAGGAAATCAAAATGCAAGAGAAATCTTTGAAATATCCCCTAACTATCCATAAACTCAACTACAATTTTGAATTAACCTACAATAGAACACAATTATCAAATTAGAGAGATATTCTAGTAACAAAATAATAAAAATTTGATCCTACAGACTTAGCTACAGAATCATTTGATTTTGTAGCTAGTCTAAAATAGCATACAGGACCAGATAGAAATCAAATGAAATCTTTTAAAACAATCCAATTTTATTTTATTTTAATGAACATTAAAATCGAATTACTAATGGTTCAAGCAAATTTATCATTCAAATCAAACCAAATCAAAAAGGATGTAGTCGAAACAGGATAAGAATGCTCTGCTTTTTAATTGCCATAAAATCGGGTCAAATAATAACCACATTGTTTCATATCCAAACGAAATTACAAGTAAATCGTATCATATAAGATACGATGTAATCAAAATCGATATAGTTATAATCGAACACAATCATAATCGATTAGTTACGACTGTGCATAAAATTCATATTGTTTTAATCAAATACCAAACTGTTACGATTATAGTCCAAATGAAACATGCATAACAGCATCCACAAAACTTTGCCATAGACTTCGATCACTGAGTGTCACACAGTTAACAGATAGGATCAAATAGAAATCACAACCATCATTGACTCATTATAGTCATAGCAATAGATTGGTATCATTCAATCAAGTGCAAAGATAGGTAAATTGTTTCGATTGTATTCAAATGAAATCATACTCAATGAGTATCGACCTAAGGAATTTTGTTATTGATCACCACACAGTCAACAGACAGGATCGTGATAGAATCAACAGAATTCATAATATAAACTGGGTAAATAATCAAAATGAATATGGTTGAGTTTAATTATAGAAACAAATCATGAGACTGGATACAGTTAATTTCGTTCCTCAAATCGAATCCAAACGATATATTTGTTGCAATCTGGTAACATGGTCAAACAAAACAGTCTGAATTGATTTGGTTGGGTATAAGAGCTACGATTCGTATCTATTCGCAATTCGGTCATGCAATAACAGAATGGTATTCGAATTGGTCAGAAGACACAGAATATACAATCACAACAGTTAACCATAATTGCCAACCATATTGCATAGAATATAACCAATTCGAGATGAGATATTGACTGTGTTCAAAATTGGAATACCAGAAACCGCCTGTGTTTAGAAAATATTAACAACTTCGATTATCAACAGAGTGTTCGATTGAAGCCAAATTAAAACAAATCAAATCTATCCCATGATCACTCGAATCAAAGCCAAATCCAATCAAAACTTAAACGATAATGAAAATTGATTTATCAAACAAAATTATATACAATAGTGCATGCTTGTGTGACAGAGCAAATCCACGGTGTAAACAGAGTTTATGAGTATGTCATATAAATAGGTGAAAGTCATACCAGTGAGGTTGTTCGAGCTACGCCAATTTTGAATTGACGACTGTTGTAGCCGACTCCACGTTCTTAAACAAAATCGAACCTGTTGTTCGTTGTTTCTTATCAGTG
>SNQJ01S0040285.1:99955-112349 GCA_010110895.2 Picea sitchensis
CACTTTCCTCTCCCTAATATGGAAATGATTTTGCAGCAAGTTGCAGGGTCACAGATGATGTCCTTACTTGACAGTTTTCCTGGTTACAATCAAATCAAGGTAAAAAGGGAAGATAAATATAAAACCACCTTTATTACTCAGTGGGGCACCTTTACTTATGAACGTATTCCTTCTAGCTTATCTAATGCATATGCCACTTTCAAAGACCTATGCAAATAATGTTTGACGATTTTATCGACAAGATCATTCATATCTATCTTGATGATATAATAATTGTCTCGAAGTTCCATGAATTATGGTTGGGTCCTTCCAAGATCACTTTTGTCCTAGGTACAAACTCTTACATTTTAAAATATTTACAAGAGCGATTGTTTTCCTACAGCACTAATGGTTCTCACTTAAAACACTATGTGGAACCAACTTGAAAAGTTTTAATGATGTTTGGATTGTTTTCTATATTAGTAGTTTAGTTATGATTTTATTTTTGTTAGTTTATTATTTCTTTTTCATTCTTCTTTTTATAGTAGTTTGTATTATGCTTTCATTTTAGTAGTTTTCCTACTGCTTTCGCATTTTTGTCATTTTATTTTTCTGTTGTTAACATTTTGCAGTTTCATTTCTGTTATGACATTTCTTGCTTTTGTTCTTTTTTATTCCAAATTTTAGTCAAGAATAAGATGTTGGATCATTTGTGCCATAGTGACACTCCTACAAGGTATTGTTAGTCAATAACAATCAAGCTTACACGGTTGTTATGATGTTCCCCTTGAAATCATAGTTGAATTTGTTATCTGCTTTCTCTGTTGTCTTATGAGGAAATTGGTTACCTCCCACTTTTGATTTCCATTTCTTCATCCATTTGAGATTCAAAAGATAAATTCTATAAAGAAAAATCTCCTTGAAGTCAAGAGAAAATTTTGGTTGAATGATTATGCATACAGCGATAAGTCCCCTCATTCTTAACATTTTCTATGAGTTATTCCCCAATTCCCAGTCATTTTTCCATTAAATCCGCTCACTTCCATCTGTTGCATGATCATTCTAGTTATATCTTTTTGATATGTTGTTCTTGGTCTACAAAACCATATATTATGAGTTCTTAATCTGTTGGAAACAAATTTCCCTGTGGATTCGCCAGTTTGTTGACGATAAAAATTGCAACAAGGAATTTCACCTGCAAAGTATTGCTAAAGCCCATTATTTAAACTATGCTAATAAGATATAATACTAGTAGGTGGGACCTCCTTGTAGACTGGAGGCTCGTAGATAGTCATATCACACATTTTATGTTGTTGTTTTGATGTTTCTTATAGGGTCTTATATGGTTGATGATGCAGTCTTGGTTTCGTTTTGACATAATGACAGGTAGTTGATGCATGTTATGCGATATTTTGTTATTCAAAGATTTAATTTTATGTTATGATTGGCATACATTTACAATTGCTATGTTTGATCATGTCACCATGGTTTATTACCTAGCTACAGCTGCACAAGACATGTGTTAGTTACAACATAAACAAAAGCAATGGGAAAGAAACTTGCAAAAAAATTCAAAAGAAAGGGCCTATACTATGCTATGTTAGAAGTTATGTGCAATTAAAATGAAAGCAAGTTAGTATTAACCCTAACTACAAATGGTTACTGGCTATGCGATTTTCATTTGAGTTATATCGAGCGCATTTGATATATGGTATGGAATGGAAGTTTTGGCAACGGTTAATATGAATTTTTGGGTGGTGCATTTGGCAAGCAATGTGGTCGCAGATTTCAAAGGTTTGGAATTAATGGCATGGTTAATGGTATTAGTTATTGTTGGTTGTCATGTACTTCAAAATTGAATGAAGAGGAAGATGGAAGCCACGTGCATTAAATGCACGTCACTCCATAATTCCCCCATTGGGTTGTCACCCTAGTATGGTTATTGTTGCATTTCATTTTGTTGGTGGTTAAGCTCTGAGATCCAAGCCTAGGAAGGAAGTGCTCAGACAACTTGCTCCTTTTAAAGGCTATTGGTTACAGGTATGGTTCTTTTCACCCATCCATGAATTTCGCTCTGTGTATGAATGAACGATGGCTCAATGATTTTTTGGTTTGTGTTTTCCTGAGATTGGAAACTATGTAAATGCATGGTTCTTCTCTCCGGAATTACTGTGTGGTTATTCATTTTGCAAGTAAAAGAATTGGTTGGTTGAGTTATGCATTCGTTGGTTGTTCTGTGTGGTGAAAACTGTGATGTCTCTATGTATTTTTAGGTGGATATGGTTATTATCACTCTGTGTTTTGTTGGATGGTTTCTCTCTGTGTTTTGTTGGAGGGTTTCACTCTGTTTAGACTTTCTGGTTGTTTCCTCCCAGTTATGAGGGTAACCATGTCCAGTTGCATTTGGGCTACTATGGGGTTGTTGTGTATGTTTTCGGACTGCCTTTTGGTCACTGTGTCTTTTCCAGAGTCATGGTCGTGGGTTTATTCACCTGGTCATGGGATTATTTTTGTGGTATTGGCATCAACGTATCTCAGAAGTTGATTACAGGGTGTCCATTATGCCAAGATGTATGCTTCATGGTTGTTGGTGATATAAATTATGCCTCGGGTTTGCATTCCCATTGGCATTGTTATAAATTGATTCGTCTCATGAGAAATGCATGGAGGTTATACCTCTGTGTGCTCTGGGGTACATGTCACTCTCTAGTGGATATTCACTTCTCCTCTGCATCGTCGTCCTACCCTACCCGTTGTTGAACTGTTGTGCCATTGCACATGCCAGGAGTTATAAAGGACCCTCTGGTTCTATTGTGCTTGTATCGAAGGGTCTATGCCTATTGGTTGATATGTTTGACCTCCAGTCTCTTTGTGCTTTTGATAACCCAACGAAATCTTAATTACTTCTTTGATTTCATTGTTACATAGCCTATTTTTAATAATCCCCAACTATTCTCACTCTTGTCGGGCATCTTGTTGACTGTCATAAATTGGTTGAGCGGTTATGACAGTTGCTTTGAGTACTTATATTGAACTCGTTGAATTGAGTTGGTTGGAAGGTTGTGATCGGGGATGAGAAATGATATAGAGTCAAGGGGTTGTCTCCTTTTCGTTATGATAGTGGCGTCGAAAACCTAACTTGTTTTTATTTGATTAATTGGTTGATTTGGAATCAATGATAATGTATAGTTAGAGGGTTGCCAATTTTTTGTTATGCTTTGGATCGTTGTGTTCTTAAAGCTTGGTTTCAATTGTGAATTGGTGACTACTATGTGTTTCACTAGTCCCGATCGGGATCATGGAAAATTGTGGAAATTATTGATTGTGGTTTCGTTGTTTCACTGTATGTCTATTATGGAAGCATCATGCATGTTTCATTAATTGCATCACCATGGATGAAGCTCAGGTTTTTTATTATGGTTGGATTGCAAGTTTTATTGGTTAATAAAATGAAAAGGGCATGAAATCGGGCAAGTATTAGAAGTCTGTTCAATTTGGAAAAGAGACCTGTGTATATGTTTTATTTGGGAAATTGTGAATTATGGACAGTGTTTGATATTTTATAGTGATATGTGGTGGATAGAGATGGAGCAATGTGTTTGTGTGTTTCTTTTGATTTTGTTTTAAATAAAAGGAAAGGAAATAAAAGAGACCAAGTATTCTCTTAACAGGATTGTTGAAAGTCATAGCTATTATTAGTAAGATTACAGACTGTGTTAATTGATAAGTTTGAAGAAATTGAATGTGGGATAGTGAACAATTTTGACACACATAATTGTTTAATTGGTATTGGTATATTTTGTATTGAATACAAAGTTATTTTTATGGATTACTTGATTTGTTTTATGAACAGTATTCATTTTTTCCCTACCATTCTCTCACTTTTTCGCACATTACAAGTCCCCTCGCCTTCCCATATTCACTATCCACTCCCTGTTCTTAAAATTAAATTATAGTTAACTTAAACTCCGTATTATAGCAGTTAAAGGATGGCACAAAGATGAGTTGTAGTGATACATTCTTTTGATTTATGATACAATTGATTGTTTGATGATTTGTTGAGCAGTAATCATGACCTACCCCCCCCCCTGTTTTAACACTTTTCACTCAATACATTCCCTCACATATCCCAGAACCCTTATTCACCCCCTGCTCATTGACAAGTATTAAATGATTTGTATGGATTGGATTGCATGAGCCTGATGTATTGTTGAGCCAAACTTTGTTTCATATTTTAAAGAGATGTCATGTATGGTTGTTGAAGAGACTATTTGATAACCAATAATGCATACAGGAATGATCTTTTTCAGCAGAGGTAGCCATGGTCGGGGTAAAAAAGGAAGAGGAAATTGGAAAAAGGGCCTTAGAAGGCCAAGGTTTTCTATACATTTTGATGCAAACTCGCAAGAGTTGAGCCATCTATTTCAAGCTGGATTTTTTAACTGGATTGGACAAGAAGTGGTCCAACCTAGGCCAGAAAGGCCTCCCTTCCAAGCCCCACATGTCCCTAGTATCCTAGTACCCCCTCATGTCTCATTACAACCTGAAGTCCCTAAAAATGATGGATGGCAAGAGATTGTCCACCCGACAGTCTCCCAACATCGTGGCTAGCGTAACTTGTCTCTACCTGCTCCTCCACCTGTTAATCAAATTTTCCAATCTTCCCCTGCCCACTCACTAGTACAGTCTTTCCATGCAAGAAAAAGGTTAAAAACTGAGGCCCACTATGCTCCTGATAAAGGAAAAGTCATTGTTTCCCCCTCTTCTCCCTCAAATGACTCTGCCAAATCTATGTCCTCCCGCATGCATTTGAGAGATGATTGCTCTCATGTTATCAGTGAGATTAGGCCCAAAGGCTTCACACAGCCTAGGGAAAATTCAAAGAAATCAAAGGGTGATAACAGCAACAAGGGGAAGATTGCCTCCCAGAGTGGAAAATATGGGTTTTAAGTGTTTTTATTTATTGATTATTGAGAACAGTTGACTTCTAAAATTTTGGACAGCACACTATTTTTTGGATATATGGATAATATATTTTTGGATAGAATTTCAATTATCATTGATATAAATCAAATTATGAGAGTGATGATGGGAGCCACAAGGAGGGATGTGTTTGATTGATTAACTAGTTGTTTTATGCTTGTTAAATAACTAAAGGGAGTCACAAAGGGTCCCACCTACTAGTTATTATGTATTAAAAACCCTTATTATGATTTTATTACTTTCCCCCCTTAACTAAAAAGTTGGTTGAGTTTTAGTTAACTTAACTAAAGAGGAATTTTAACTACTTCAACTAATTATGATTGCTTAAAGGCAAAAGGAAAAGGAGGAACAAATGATAATAGAAGGAGAAAGAATACTAAGGTCTGCTCTTGAGGTCTATTGAGATAATTTTGTTTTCATTCATTCTTTAATTCATTGAAAGCCTAATTCTCTTTTATGATAGCAGGGTCTTATTGTAGACAACAAGATTCAGGGTTGAATTACATCATTCAGACACTTGTTTTTCAGAGGTGTTGATCTATCTTTGATAGTTTGTGTAGACTTTTCTATTTGTGAATTAAATTTCATGACTGATAAAGGCTATTGTGCAGAGTCGAGTGGGAAGCAATCTGTGGAAAGTTGATCCAGCTTTTAAAGTTTAGTTTTTTACTTTTTTTCGAAATTCCTTTTGTATGGTTTTCATCGAAGACATCTAAGTTTGACTTTGGTCCAAACTTCCTCATGGAATTTTGTAAAGAGAACGAATCTTTTGATAAATTGGAATAGAAAAAATGATTTCTTTATGTCTCATCTGTGATTGATTATTGACTTGTTGTTTTTACTTCTGTCTCTACATTTATTTTTGCATCTGTTATATTCGGAAAATTACATAAATATTGAATTTTCCAGCAAACTTTTATTTATAAAAAAAATCATCCTAAGCACTTGTAACCAATACTTGTGGATTAGGAACCAATTTTTGATGGCTATAAATGTAGGTTGATATTCCCGTCTATCTTTCTTTAGCCAAGTAATATCTAAAAATTCTTGAGTAAGATCATTTCATATCTTTTCCTCAACAAAGTTCTCGGGGAAGCTTTTGTTGAACTTGAACCTTGGTGAGTTGTTTTCCTTGATGAAAAATTTGTCCTTCTTAGCTTATTAAAGGCTGACATGAACATGTTGTTGGAGGGGTTGAATTGTTTCAACCAATATAGATGAATTATCTACTTGAGTGTGTGAGGAATATATCGGTGAAGATGCAGCATGAAGAGTATGAATGGCTCTATTATAATTTTTCTTGACTGAGCAGTGTGGAGGCACCCTCGTAGGTGCAGTAAGAATATCTTTGTGCTCTTCTACAATCTTGTCGATCTGCTTCTGTTGGATAGAAAGGTCTTGGGATGAGGTTGCATTGGTTGTAGTGTCCTTTTGTTTTCCTTCTGAACGAATTGTGAAGAAGCTAAACTTTCTCGTGTGAGAGACTACTTTGCGGCACTGTTTTGGCTGGAAAATAGTCAAAACTACCTCTGGTATCTTATCTTGTGGAGATGACCCCCTAGAGTAAAAATGACACTACAAGGTATAGAATCATAAACAACATGATGCTTCCACATATACGGATAACCTAACAGAACATCATAGACTTCTAGTGGGGAAACATCACATAATACCTCATCCTTGAAGGGCTTGATGTCATAGGACAGGTGACATTGTTGGCTAATGCGGAGATCTCGAAATTGGTGAAGCCACCCAATGTTGTATGGCTGCAAGTGTGGTGTTATCAAAAATCCCAATTGTTTGATGACCTTTTCCGAGATCAAGTTCTTTTGGCTTCCTCTATCAACAATGAGATGTAGTGGGATCCCCTTCACCCACATCTGTGAATGGAAGAGGCGCTCCCCCTCCTCGGGATCAGCTGGTTCTTCTGGTTGGATTGTTGTGGTTTCGAAAGTAGTATTGGGTTCTAAATCAATGATCTGTCTCCTTTTATTATTTTTTGAATCAAAGTCTGAGTTGGGGCTTGTCTCTGTTTCTTTGAGCTCAGCTACCAATGATTTTTTTGAGCGACATTCATCGGTGTTGTACCAAGGTATTTTGTGGAAGTCACACCACTTTCCAATTTCATTCTTTGTCTTGTCGTTACCCTTCTTTTCCTGTGGATTGGAATGGTTCTCTTGAGGTTGGATTTTCTATGAGTTAGGGTCATCTTTACCATACTTCGGTTGTTGTAGATTTTCAGACCCGAACTCTCACTTGATCTGCTACTTAAATTTTTGTTCGATCTTGACAGCATATTTGAAGGATCAAATCCTGTCACTGAGAGGGGGGGGGGTGAATCAGTGACACAATAATTTTATCAAATTTCTTTTATTTATGCAAATAGAATTTTGACACGATATTTTATCGTGCAACCCAATTGGGAAACACCAAAAATGCTTTTCTATTAACTGCAAAAAAAAAATTACATGTTACATAGAAGGAATATATTCTTCCTTTTCTATCAGCACCAATTGATCAGGATGCACCCACACCCTTGTTCACCAGCACCAATTGGTAGGAGGCTACGACCCCCTGTTTAGTCAGCTACAACTAACAAGGAAGCACCAACTCCCTCTGTAGGCACCAACCTGCCCTTGCACCACCCAACCACCCTTATTTTATGAATCTGGAAAAACTTATGTATCAAGTCTTTACTACATATCTCTCTGCTTCTGTGATTTAATATATCTTCTTATTCACACTGCAGAGACACATTATTCTCACCACTCTTTCTCATTTATGTATTCTTCAAAACAACGTGAGTGTTATACATTGTGTCCCTTTATTTGGACCATCGTACCTCTTCGTTTAACTTAACCATAATCACAGTTTATTATTCTTACCATGAAGTATTTTCATAAATTAATCACAGATATGGATCAATTTCATCTTTTAACTTGATCCCTAATCTCTGCAAATATTGCAGGAAACAGATTTATGTTGAGGTGCTTCCTTCAAACCATTACATGTGACTGATAACACAAAACCATGGGCTTATCAACTTTAGAAATGTATTATGTTTTTCTTTTTAAATATCTTATACCATATGACCACTGGTGGTAACTAGATGCTAGGCCAAATGAGTTCTTGAGCACTTTATTAGAATCAACGGTCACGATTTAATCTCTTGATGATGGACAACTGTCGAGACTTCAGGTCTTCACCCTTCGAAACTTCGGTACTTGCAACATGTCAAATATCTCAGAGCATATTTCGTCGAATTGATCAGACGGTTCATGTTTACTTCACAGAACCAGATCAATGGTCAAATTCGATCCTTGCATATATCATTTTACTACCTTAATCTGACGGCTGGGAATTAATCAAGCATTTAGACAGATGGACACCATTTACTCCGGGACTTCTGCTATTCTACTTACACTATCCTTCCACTGTAATATGATCAACGGTTGAGAATACACCCAAAGTGATCTTCAGATCGGACGACTCATGTCCACTTCGGGACTTCGGGACTTAGGGCATCTACTGGTGGTGAAAATCCCGGAGTGATGTAAATTTCTTATGTCACTTAATGATGTGGCATGAGCCAAGTGTCTACCATATGTCACTCTGATTCTTGATTTGCACGTACCTGAAATGTCGATTTCAACTTGACACTTTTCATTATCTGACTATGCCACATTTCCTTGCTTACGTGGTCTGTCACATGTCCTTGCTGACATGGTCTACTGACATAGATCTCCCACACATCCTTGATGACGTGGTTTGCCACATGTCCTCTTGAATCAAACAATTGAGGCTTACTTCGGATGATTTGATGGTCGAGAATTTATTTCAGCTCTCCGTCTCTCTAGGCTTTAGGAATTTCAAATATCAAACTGAAAATTCTTGAAGTGGGATTTTTCCAGAGCATAACCTCCTCACATATTTAGACCCAATGTGAATGATGTTATTTTGATCAATATCTTAGATCAATGTCTCAATTTGTATGCAATTTTTCTTTGTCTTGTTTTAAATCCGATGGCCTTCCAACTTTGCTTATCCTATCCTTCCACTTTATTTGATCCAACGGTTGACGGAAATTCGAGTAATCGAGAACTTAGCCTTTCTGCTTATCCTGTCCTTCCACTTAATTTTAATCCGATGGCTGATAGGAATTTAGATAATTGAGTTCTCAAACCTTTTCTCTCACTTTTCCTATTCTTCCACTTAAGGTGATCCAACGGTCGTGAAGACACTCGAAGCAGATCAGTGATCAAGGATGATTGCAGAACCATAACTTGCGAGTCATTTAACTTGTTACCTGAGCTCCGCAAATTGATTTGTGAGTTTGTTGGTGAGTCAACCACAGTCGTCGGTCTTTGAAGCTATAAGATCTGATACTCCTGACTAATTGTGAGATGGGAAATAGCACGATGTTTAATTCTCCTTTCACTCTCTACAATCTATCCCTGTCATAGATTTGGAGATTGCGCATTCGACAGTCATGAATTAATATGACTTAATCTGAATTAATCTGATCATTTTTTGGATCAACCACGGTCGTCGATATTTGAGTTTATGAGATCTAACGATCTAGACTGATTGCAGAATTGTAACCAACGATTCGTTTAATTCATCTTTCACTCTCTGCAATTCATCCTTGTCATTGATCTGGCGATTGTGCATTAATGGTCCTGAATTGATCTGATTTTGATTAATCCCCCTGTGATTCTTCTGAGATTCATCGTGCCATCTCTTCTAAGATTTGATCTTCATTTTCTAACCCTCCTGAGCTTTTATCTCTACATATCATCCAACTGTTTGACATCAGTCATTATATGCTAACTGTTACACTGTTTCTATTAATGACAAATCGTCATACCAACTTATCATCACATAAAAGACATCGACTATTGACATCAATGACACTATGTCCAACAATATTGATAAGTGGCTCCCAGTGACGATATGTTCAGAAACTCCATTTCAGTTTGGATGTACCTATATAGAGCCCCACAATATTTCAGAACCATATGTCGCTCGGAGTATGGAAGGTATTTGTGAACTTCGACAGTTTTTGGCGCCGCTCTTGATGCAGCGTGGTCCATCTCATGTACTGGTATTCATAGTTTCCAATAGGGTAATATTGTTCCTTGACCGCATCCATAAAAAATACCATGTGGGCTTGACCCCAAATATCTTGACTCCTCTGTGGAATTTTTCTCCTAGTAAGTTTCTCACCAATAGTTGACATGGGGGAAAAACTTAAGGAGCACAAAGGTAATATTTTATCTTTCGGAAAAATTATGGAAAGAGAAATAACATTCTAACCGATTTAACCACTTTTCCAAAGCATCCGCATATCTCTGACCTTCAAACATGGGAATATCAAAATTAACTTGTACCTTGAAAGGGACGATACTTACAAAATGATTGTTTGATGAATACATGTCTGCTATTGTTGATATTCATCAAAGGATTTGGGAACAATTCTCCATCATTTCGTCCCTCTGTTGCATGAGGGCTTCCTTGAGCAACAAATTAATAGAATCTTTTGCTCCTACATCCCTCTTTTCTTCCACCGTGGGAGGTCTCTTCGAATGGAAAGAGCGTTTGTCCTTGGGGTGAACCAAGCCAGTTCACTGGATAAATACCCAATGTAGGTAGTACAACAGGTTATAATCCATAAAGGATATTATATTAAATAATAATGTATATGAATATGAGATTATTACAATGAGAATGAGGGCTCGTTTATATATCCACATAGGGGGTGCCCTTTCATGAATAGACACGTCCTTTAGATAAGACATGACTTTTGATTTATGATGTGTTTAATTATTATATTTAATTGTTATTAATTATATCTATTTCTATATATATTGTGTTCATAACATTGCCTTCCCCTTAAAAATGCTTTGTCCTCAAAGCATACTTTATGGAAGCCTTATCTCTTGTTCTGGATTGTAATTATTGTCTATTGATTATTCATTCTTGAGTTAGTGATCATTGAAGACCTGAGACTATAGGATCTTCTAATCACTGAGAAAAACTATCTAATTTTAAAAGAGTCTACCCACCCTAATTCGATCTTCTACGGAACTGGGTGTTTATAGGGT
Source organism: Picea sitchensis (assembly GCA_010110895.2). Taxonomy (NCBI): domain Eukaryota; kingdom Viridiplantae; phylum Streptophyta; class Pinopsida; order Pinales; family Pinaceae; genus Picea; species Picea sitchensis. The sequence continues at coordinate 111,022 of SNQJ01S0040285.1, forward strand.
TCTTGGAAAAAAATTGATGTATTTCGACTCCCATGATAGATTCTACTTTGAGCACCACTTGTAGTGGAAGCAATATTCTTTAGCATATCATTCATTTGTTTCTATTGATACCTTGATTGGTTGAAGTATCGACTTTTGTGATTAGGATGTCGATAAGGCATCCTTGCAATTTGAACTTTACTTTGTGTACTGGTATATTTTTCTTGATTAACTTTTGGAATTGAGTCTTCTTCATACCCCTGGCTTGTTTCTACTTCGATATTTGAAGACCTTTTTACATCATCTAGATTTGTATCCTTTTGATTTGTAAGGTTGACTACGTCTATATTAATTCCTTTATCCACGATTGGGAGTTTTACATCTAAATGATTTTCTAGTTCCATAGGTTCAATCATTGTCTCTTTATCAACCAATGCTTCATTGTTGATAAGTTTCTCTAACATGTTCTGTAGTGACTTCCTATCAGTCTTTAACTTATTAATCTGTGTGACTAAACTTTGATTATGAATCTTTAGGCATGAGTTTTCTTCCTTATCTAATTTTTCGACTTTGTTCTTGTCTTACTTCTCAGATTATTCTTCTTTCAACATTATAATTTCTTCCAATAATCTTTGATTAAGGTTCTTTAAATGTGATATTTCTTTATATTTTTCCGATAATTTCTTTCTGAGGTCCTGATTTTCTTGTTCCAACTTCGAAACACATTGTTTTCTATCCTTTGACTTCATGGTTTTTGTAAGTAGTTTCTGATTATGATTTCTTAGGAAAGAAATCTCTTTGTCTTTTTCAATGATGATCTTGTCACTTTCTTTTTGTCGATCTTGCAGCTTTTGTATCGATTTATGGTTATCTTGAAGGATCACTTCTGATACGTCCTTCAGGTCTTCTGATGATGTAGCTTCTAAAATTGACTTCATTGTAATGCCATGCAATGTGATTTTCTTCTTCTTATAAGAAAATGTCAAAAACTTTCTCCTTGTGTTGAAGATAAAAGTACCTAATGTATCCACCCAAGTTGACCCTAGAATTATATCAACGCTGTCTTGATATATTGATACGACATTGAATTGAGCTATGAATTTGTAATCACCAATAGATAGTTGTAGGTTTTTAATGTCATATTTCCCATCGGACAGACACATGTCATTTTCAATTATATTTGGTTCTAAACCAATTAATTGGTTTGTCAGATCAACATTAATGTGATTTTTCCTAGCAGTCGAGAAAATAACGATGTTGATATTCTTTCCTTGAATAATTCCATTAAATTTTATTAAAGAATCCACATATTTTTTATAAGTATGGGAGAAACTTCCTTGTTTTCCACC
>SNQJ01S0040286.1:8683-52135 GCA_010110895.2 Picea sitchensis
CAGTAACACCAATAATGAAAGAAATTCGTTTAGCCACTTAGAACAACAACTGCATTGTTGCTGACTGGCAAGCATTTGCAACCTTTTCTGTAATAATTTATGCCTGAGACTTTAATCCTTGAATCGGTTTTTTCCCAATTGGGATTATTCATGACATCTTGGTATCAAACCCTATATAGGTTACAACAAACAAACCCCAAGTTACCTAAATTTCACGCTGCAATTCCAGTGAACAGACCCACGACATTCAATCAAAATCAATGCAGACATGTACGAGATTCACATTTAGATTATTGAAGCCGAAAACGCCGCTATATACTGAAAAATTTTCAATTTCTGTCGGAACCCATGATTCTATTTTCAAGAAAAATTCATTTGAATTGCACATACAAGTAACATTTTTTGCGCTTGAACAGAGTACAGATATTAGGGTATGAATTACAATGTGGTCATGAGATTTTTGAACATCCACTCACCTTCACAGCAAGATTCCATACATGAATGAGCGGTAGCTGGCGGACAATTGCCAACGCAGATGGCAAATTGAAACTGCAAAAGCCACAGCAATCTGCGCTACCCCCAGAACATGCCACCGCCTGCTTAAATTTGAACGTTAGGTATATTTAGACCCTGCTTGTCCTCCTACACACCTCTCTTTTCTTCATGTAACCATGGGGCAGTGGCCTTTCTTGTGTAGCCTAGGGCGAGGTTTCATGGGCTTCTTTAAATTATGGAATTGGAATTCAACCATAGCACGCAACACGAACAGAAATCTATGCTCAATCAAAGCTACATATTCATACCCAGTGCTAGTACAGTGAACGTAGCAAAGGAAACAACAAAATTCAACAACGAAAACATACCTGGGTGGGTGAGAGGAAAAGTTCAGAAAATTGTCGGACAAGCCAGCCATGAACTGTGCCTCCTGGACCACGAACTCTAACTAATTCCATTGACTGGAAAATCCTGAGTTGTAGGTAGTATGGAGGAGAGGGTTAACCATGGCGGCCATGCTTCCTCACACCTCCTCGCACAACCACAACAAATGAAAGAGGAATAGTAAAGTTAGGGTTAAAAGATCATCTTTTTTTTATTATTTTTAGAAATAAGTGGGACTAACACGTGGAGCACATGAAAAATGCACGTAGTTGGGTAAGTCCATTTTAATTTAATTATTTAGCAAATAACTGTATTTATTTCTCTTTTCTTTACGATATCAATTTCAAAAAAAATAATAAAAAAATAAAATAATATATAGAAATAAATATTAATAAACTAATAAATTATAAATTTAGAAAATCAATAAAAGAATGAGATTTTGGGATGAGTGTTTAGAAAAAAATAAAAATAAATATATATATATATATAAATATATATATCATTTGATATATTTCTTTAAAAAAAAATATCAAAATTCAAATTAAATATTCAATTAAAGTTTAATTAGTAAGTAAAGTTAATTAGTTTAATTAAGGTAAAATAAAGTTAAACTATATTAAAAAAATCTAATTAAATGTTAGAGGGTCAATGGGTTTTGAACCCACGGCCACCCACTACCTAAGCCTTTAGAAACAACCAAACACCAATGCACCATGTATGTGCCTTGAAAAAAAAAATGTATGTGTGTCGATTAAGGCGATTGAAGCTTAGGATTAAGTTTAGTCTAGATTATTAGTTTTCAATAAACTAGCACAGCCGCAAAGTGGTTGGCGGTTGGTTAAGGCCGAAAGGTACATAGCATTGTGAACGTTGAAACGTGGCTGGCAGTTGGGGATAATTATTTAGATGTCGTGGTTTAATCCTATTTAATCATTGAACGTGGTAATTATATAACCTTACAACATTTTTTAATGTGATTAGGTAAATGTTAAAAAAAAAGTAAACATGTTAACGGATTCCTTGATAAATACAAGAAAGTTATAAACAATAAATCTGACCCATTGATTTTGGAGGATGACTGAGAATATGCCAACATCTTCAATGCATAGCCATCAGATAATGGTTTAAGGTTAAATAAGATTAAAAGATCATTAATTGTGCCCATTGTCAATAGCTGTACGCCTTTCGGTGTAAATTAATAAACATAAGGTTAGAAGTCACTTTAATCAAGTTGTAAGAGGAAAGCTAAAAGGGCTTAGACTAGGACAAGAGGGAAGGAGGCGACATATGCACTAGGAGAGTAAGCATAGGAAGTGGCAAGTAAGGCGCAAGGATAGTGTAGCTACAGGGCAAGGGAACCAATAGTTCTTTTTGTAGGGGAGAAGAAATCAAGCTTAGACACTTAATCCTAAACCTAACCTAGCCAATCCCCTAATGGAGTAATGTCTGTTTACAGACAAGTAAAGAAAACTTACACCTAACCCTATTTCTAGTTTGAGTAGCACCAATTTGAAACATCCTCGAACTCACCCTGACAACTTTGGTTGATGCAGGTCAAGTCATATAGGATGGTAAAGACTCAAGGGAATCGAGGCAGGGGAGCGTTGTCACAAGCACCGCCAACACCGCCAGTGCCACCACCACCATCGCCCGAACTAGCCCTCATATTGCGCTTGTTGGAAGCCATTAACAAGACTTTAAAGGGGCGACAACCGGCGGGGAATGAAGTGGAACCCCCACCGTATGGAATGGGTAATCCAGAAGCGTCAAGGGATTCAAGGGGAGGACCTCCACCTGAAGACATCACGCGAGAATTGCAGAAGATCAAACTTCTAGAGTTTGTCGGGGGTCACGCCAGTGAATGTGCGGAAGCATGGTTGGAAGGAATGACAAGGTGTTTTTCCTTAAGGGACTATGCATCCAACTCAAAGGCAAAGATCACCATTTTTCACTTAAGAGACAACGCCTTGAACTGGTGGGGCAACCTGGAAAGACAACTACACCTTACCCCAGACACAGTATCTTGGGAACTTTTCGAGGAGAGGTTTCGAAGGAAATATCTACCAGCATACTACGAGGAACAACAGGTAGGGGCATTTGATGCCTTAGTACAGGGAAATAGAACTGTAGAATAATATGAGATAAGGTTTATGTAACTAGTCAAATATGTTTCGTATATGGACAATGACTAACGACAGGCAGAGCATTTTGTCTATGGATTGAACCCTAACATAAGAGATATGGTGCGGATGTGGAAACCAACTTCAGTAGCGGAGGCAGTCGAAAATGTGCGTTATGCGGAAGAACACATGAACTTAACTGGGAGTACAAGACCGACATTTCCGCATCATCCAGGATTCGTAGGGAAGGCCCCGAGGACATTTCCTAGGGGAGGGGGCTCAAGGCCACCGCCATATGGTAACAGAGTAGCACCAAGGAGAATAGCTATAGGGATTTCAATGGCAGTGAGTGCAGCATCTCGTTCATCACCAACGGTGCAGACAGGTCCACGACCATCTCGTGTCACCTCTCTTGGGTGCGTAGGACCCCATTACCAGCGTGACTGCCCAGAGTTACAATCAGCATTCGTGCATAGAGAAGGAAGGGCATCGATGGGGAGAGCAAGTAGCAACCACCAGATTTATGCAGCGGTTAATAATTGTCAGGACGAACATCAATCCACGGTGGTGGAGTCATCAGGTATGCTAAATCATATCAATGTTAAGATTTTTTTTTATTCTGGTGGGGCAGATAGTTTCATTTCACCATATACATTAGAAAAGAGTGGGTTGGCATCCTACGAGCACGATGACTTTAAACAAGTCGAGATGGCTTTGAGGGAAAATCAAGCAGTAGGACCTAGTGTTGATAATTGTATAGTAGATCTGGGAGTGTGCAATACCAGGTTGAAGTTATACGTCACTACTCTTGGGGCATATGACCTAATCATTGGAATAGATTGGTTAGCAACTCATTGAGCTTTGGTAGATTGTTTCACAAAGAGGGTGCTTTGTGTCGATGATGAAGGAAGACTAGTAGAGATCCAGGGAGTACAGAGAAAAGTGTTGTTATGCTTTATATCCACTATGAAGGTTAAGTGATGCTTGAGGCAAGGATGTTGACTTTATGTAGTGGAAGTAGTGAATGAAAGGAAGGGACCCTCATTGGATCAGTACCCGGTATTGTCAGAATTCCAGGATGTTTTTCCAAATGAGTTACCAAGGTTACCTCCTAAGAGGGAGCTTGACTTTACTATTGAGCTAAAACCTGGTGCAGAACCAATTTCCAAAACTTTGTATCGGATGATAGCGCCAGAACTTTGTGAGTTGCAAATGCAGTTGAAAGAGTTACTGGACTTAGGGATAATAAGGACCAATGTCTCACCTTGCGGTGCATCAGTAATTTTTGTAAAGAAGAAGGATGGATCCTTACGACTGTGTATAGACTACAGGGAGTTGAACCATGCTACAGTGAAAAATAGGTACCCAATGACGCGAATAGATGACCTCTTCGATCAAATGAAAGGAGCAGTGGTATTATCAAAGATTGATTTGTGATCAGGGTATCATCAGTTAAGGATTAAGGTAGGTGATATCCCAAAAACTGCCTTTCGAACTTGGTTTAGACATTACGAGTTTGTTTTAGTACCTTTTAGATTAACCAATGCGCCAACAATATTCATGAGCATCATGCATGACATATTCCGAAAGTACTTAGACCATTTTGTACAAGTATTTTTAGATGACATCCTCATATATTCCAAGAATGAAAGAGGACATGAGGAACACTTGCGAATAGTGTTGTCCTTCCTTAGAGAGAACAAATTGTATGGGAAGTTGTCGAAGTGTTCCTTCTTCCAGAAAGAGATCCACNTTGTACATATACACTAGTATGTATGAACTTTCTTGACTTACTTACTGATAATGTCAGTTACTTGTTATGAATGTGTGAACCATGTTTCTTTTCCTTTGTACCATAAGATACTTTAACTTCGGGATGAAGTTTACTGAAGGGTGGGTGTATGTAACAACCCTATTTGAATAAATGTTTAAGGTTTATTAAGTAAAAATTAATTAGGGGATTAATTGTCTTAACATGGTATTAATTAAACAAGACTGGTATAAAGATACTAATCAAATATTTATTAATTAATTAAAGGTTATAAGTTTGATTAATTAGTTAATTAATTAACTAGCTATTATATAACTTGGGAATTAAATTTAAAAGGGATAATAAGTTATATTGTTTAAATAAAAAGGAAAGAAAAAAGAAAAAGGAGAGTTATGTACACAGAAAGGGATAAGAATTAATTCAAAGGGATAAGATATTANAAATTGGTTAGGTAGGGAAGTAAATGAGGGGTGAAGTCGGTGAAGGAGGGATATGGAGGGGAAGGAGGTTTAGGAGAATATTCATTCTACGGGAGATTGGGGGTTGATTTTGGGGGGGCTCTTGGATTTTCAGAGAGGAGTGGAGTTTTGGAGTGGGATTGTATCAATAGAGGCACCAGGGTTGCTGGAGGTTTTGGGCACGGGGGCCAGGATATCCATATGATATCCTAGAGCTAGGAAGTTACCTAGTTGGTAGAGTGGAACTAAGTTTTGGGCAGTGTTTGAACAGTGCAGCAGCGGTCAAGAAGGCAAGCGGACAAACGGAGGGTTATTAGCATCAGACTTAGGTATTTAAAATTATGCATTGTTTTTAATCTGTTATAAAAATTTATTATTCGTTGTTAAATTTAAGTTACTGAAGTTACTATTATGAAGATTATTATGTTGTTATGAAGCTATTGTCTTAGTTTATGAAATAAATTGATGTTTAAATCTATTTGGTTATTACATAAAAGAACTCAAAACATATTTATTCCTATATTCATGATGAAATGACATTCATATATCCTTTTGAAAATGGTTGACATTATTATAAATAAATATTAAATTCTATCTACTTAACTACTTGTATGCATCTCAAGGTTAATTGTACAAATGTATTCATAAAAAAATAAGCTACCTCTCTATGTGTGCACCCTCACAGGAGGCGCACTTTGGGGATTCATGATATTGGGGATGTGTGGTTTCTTATGTCTCATAAGTTCCTTTCATTTTATATTAAAATCATCCAAAACCTCTTCTTAGTTTAGGAATATCAATATGTCAAAAATTTACCAAACAATAATAATGTGTTGTGCCCCGAATACCTATGCACAGGCTTGTGAGTCCATAAAAAATACATTGTAGTTTTGTCAAACATATAGTGAGGATGAAAAAAAAAACTATAATAGCAGCATCATATCAGTAGTTGAAGTTTTAGATTAAATGTGTTTTGATGGATGTTGAGGTGTTCGTTGAGGAAAATTGCATGTGGTGTGTTTTGCATAAGGATCCATGTCAATATTGGTGGGGATGATGCACTTAGTAGATATAATGTGTGAAACCTCCTCTTTACAATAATTATGAGGATAAACAACACCAAATTTCTATGAGTATTGTTGTCAAAAAGAAAAGAGATCCATCCATCAATATGTATTTGTTCTATTGTATTCTTGTAGCATAGTAATTGTAAATGATACAGGTTAGCTTGGTAATACCTAAAGAAACTACAAATACCTAGCTCTTGAGTGCACCATATACAAAATATGTAGGAGAATGATATTGATCCTTATTAATGGTACCACAATATATTGTGTCCATATTTGTTTGTGCCCTACACATGGATACTTGAAAATATGGTTACCCATAATTAATTGTGTTTGTACTTTGATGTCTCAACTATTTGGTTTCTAACAACACCTATTTCCTATTGTGTAAGCAAAAGAATCTAATCAAGATCCATTTCTCCATATTTAAGAACCATGTGAAAATGAGAATATTTAGTAATTCATTTATCATTGAATTTTGAGCCTCCTATCATCAAACCCTTGGATAAATTTTTTTTCTAATCTCATAGTCAATAACTTGTATAATATAGCTTTTTCCATGCAATCAAAATAGGTAATCCCTCTCTTAATTAAAATTGCATGTTGTGTGTTGGATTACTAAGAGGGGGGGTAAATCAGTAATATTTTTTTTTAATCCTTTTTAACCACAACATATATAAGTGTTATTATCCTTATGATCAATTTACCAATATCATTCAACAAGTGCAGAATAAATAAATCATTAACAATGACCAATCATACACATACACATCACACTAGAATATTTAAGTGGAAACCAAATGTAGGAGAAAACAACAGAACATTTTTTCTTATATGTATTTAAGAAGTACATTCATTGGAAGCACCAAAATTCCTTTGTTCTCTAGCTGCAACTAGAAGGAGGTTCCAACCCCCTATATTTATCAGGCCACAACATGAGGGAAGATCCAACTCCCCAATTCTATGGCTACAACCAAAAGGAGGCTACAAACCATTATGTTATCCAGATACAACTGGAAGGTGGCTACAACCACCTATACTTTCCCCATCCAAACTTCTCTAAATTATAAATGCCAAATGTAGACAACCTACCACTGTCATTGTCACAATTTTCAATGAAAGGTTGTTCCAAATTATACCAATCTTCTTCAAAATTTCCTACAGATCCATGACCTGTCTATTTTGAAACACGTGAATTCCCACTCTTTTACTTAATACAACTCATGGGTATTCACTCCTCCATTTGATAAAATGCGCGAACTAAGACAAATCTATACTAGTATCACAAATTTGGTCACTTTCACTCTATCTGGGTCCTTGTCTCATTCTTTGTCACTATCTCATCACTATGTATATTCTCACAAATTGGTTGATATGATAGAAACAATACTCATCCAATATAAAAGTAGATCTAACACAACCATGTACTAGGTACATACATATGTCTCACTAAACTCATGTGATATAATAACCTCTTACATTAAACATACATCAAACCCTCATTTTTATGCAAATCCAACTTGTACTATGTCTAAACCATAAACTCAAACATGTACCACTCAATCATATACCAAAAACACTTGACAAATTCTTCTCACAATGCAATATAAGATATGCCAATAAATCAAACTAAGTGCACCAATAATGTAGCTCACTAGATCTTCCTTAGCAAGAACCATACAACTAATAACATATTTAGGAAAATACCTAATCTTACAAAACCATACCTCAACCATGTAATATAAAACTCCTCAAATATATCCCAACAAAGTGTTCCAATCATAAACATAAAGTATACGAACATTTTACCTCTGTATATCTTCCTTATGTAACATATATCATACATCCAATGATATTCCAATGGAATCTACTAACCCTCATATGACCATACCTCAAACTATCACAAATATCCAATCATGTAACATACCTTTTTGATCTTGTATCTTGATATGTCGTACTTGAACACTATCACACCTTCCTATAGCCACTTCTCATATATACAACTTATCAATCATAATAGATCATATATTATTTTTCATCTTTGGAAATAGATCCATGATCTATCTTTAGTAAACCCACATGTATCTGTTCTTTGTCCCACTATGGCTTGCGAATGTTGGTTTCCTTCTAGTACTGCAACATGCAGATATCTTCAGTAAAACCCTAGTTCATTACCCCCAGTCTCAACCCTTCTAACATGTAACTTTGTCATTACTTCATACTCACTTCTATATATTTGTCAATGATACATGCCCATAAAATTTTAGAAAAAATATATATTCAATGTGCTCAAATTAGGTTCTAATGGGAGACCCCTGCTCTCTTATTTATATTCTCCAAGTAGCTTCCTTTAGGGGTTATGTTTTAATTGTTTTACCCAATTTCCTTCCTTTAGGGATAACCGACTTTTAACTACTTTTACCACTTACAATCACTTTACCATAAATAGTAAACTCACCACTTCTTGTTGCAACTAATTTACTTTTAATTATTTTCTTATTGCAACAACTTTACCCATGATTAAATCCTAGTCACAACTACTTTGACTAGTAAACTTCTTCTGGGATATTCTATAATAATTGACTTATTTGACCTTCTAGGGGCTTCTAGATAACTCATGAGGGTTCTCCAATTTCACTAGGACATATATATTCAACTATGAGGAACTACGTGACATTCCAAATATCAAGGGAAACAACATGACATGTACCATCCATCTAGAATAGTCATTCCTATAAATTCATTGATCTTCATTACATTATTTGTCAAGAAAACATGGGCTACTTATCCATACCTCTAGGGATACTTGAATATGCTATCAAACTTGCTTCAAGAGTTGACATCAATGAAAACCAACCTAATTAATCAACAATATCTGCCTTTGGCATTGATGGCAACACTCTGGTGCAATACTGAAGTCATGACACTCATTCTTCCCCTGTCACCATCGCTCCCTCTGGAATCATGCCTTTGTCTCCATGCATATGATTAATCTGTCCCCCTTTGACATCAATGGAAAAGGTAACTTCTCATTCGGGATGCTCTCTCTGAATGAACTTTCCTTAGGGCTACTCCTCCTATCTGAACTATCCTATGTCCTTTTCATGGTGATTCCTCATGTAAATATATGACATATAAGAATAAAATTCAATAATAATCATGGGAAAGAAACTATGCCAAATTTTTGGTGAAGAAACTCAAAAGATTCACTTGAAAGTGGTTTTATGAAGATGTCTAGAATCTGTTCTTTAGTCCCAACATACTCAACTCGAATGTTATTCTCCACAATTTTTTCCCATAGAAAATTAAACTTGATTGGAATGTGCTTCATATTGGAGTGCATCACTAGAGTCTTTGAGATACTCATGGCACTTGTGTTATCACAAAATATTGGAATAGGCTCATCATACTCAAACCTATGTATGTTTCAATGTTTGTTTCATCCATAAGACCTATGTACAACATGTTTCTCTTGCAATATACTCTTCTTTGACTATGGACAATGGTACTGATGATTGTTTCTTGCTTATCCAAGATAGAAAAAACTCACCCAAGTAGAAATATAATCCACTTGTATTTCTTAGATCATCAATGAAACCTTATCAATCTACATCTATGTAGGAAACAAGTGATGTATAATTCCATTTTGGATACCATAACCCAAATTCTTTTGTACCCTTTAGATATCTGAATATCCTCTTCACTGCAAAAACATGTGACTCCTTTGGTGCTGCTTGAAATCATGCCAATTGTCCAACTACCTGAATCACATCTTGTTTGGAAGTTCTGACACAAAGTAATATGTTGATCATTGACATGTATTTCCTCTAATTTTTGTCCTTTGAATAATCATATTTACTTAACTTGCAATTGGTTTTCATAGGAGTACTGACTAGTTTTCAATCTTCCATTCTGAACCTCTTTAGCTTTCTCTGATATACTTGGCCTGAGAGATAAAATTTCCTTGATTTCTTTGACATATCTAAAGACCCAAAAGGAAAGATAATTCTCCAAGAAATGAAATTTATAACTCATACTACATATCCTTTGCAAATTTTTGGCTCATCCTGTCATCATCACTACCAAATATAATATCATCAACATAAACTTCAATTAAAAAAATACTCTCTTGATTTACCTTGATGTAGAGTTTTTTATTTTCATTTCCTTTCTCGAACCCTTCCTATTGTAAGTATATGTCCAGTATAATATACCATGCTATGGGAACTTGTTTGATACCATACAAGGCCTTCTTCAACTTGCAAACATAATTTTCATTCTTTGACAAATAAAATCCTTCTCGTTGCTCAATGTAGACTTCTTCCTCTAGATCCCCATTTAGGAAGGATGACTTTACGTCCATTTGATACACTTTAATATTCTTGGAGTATGCATAATCTAGGATCAATCTGATTTCTTCTATTATGGAAACTGGGGAAAAAATTTCTTCAAATTATATACCTTTAACCTCAGCATGTCCTTTACATACCAATATTTCTTTGTTCCTAGTAACATGTCCATCTTCATTCAATTTTTTTCTGAAGACCCACTTTGTACCAATCACATTCTTGTTCTGTGGCCTTGGAACCAGTTCCCAATTTTTATTCTTCTCTATCTGATCTAACTCTACATCCATGGATATGATCCAAAATTCATCCTTTTTGGCTTCTTCAAAATGACTTGGCTCAGTTGTAGATAGTAGTGTTAGGTGTAGTTTTTCTCGTGAATGAATTATTCTTATAGTTTCAACTCTTGCATCTTTATTCCCCATAATCTGACATAATGGATGATTTTTTTTTTTATTCTTTTTCTAGGTTTCTTTGGAGGCGCTTAGAGATCTTGTTGTTATTGCTCTTCTTTTGGTTTCTCTTCTTCATCTTCCTCTTCTGCTACTTGTTATTCCTTTATTTCTTCTTTGTGAACCTGGTCCATTGAATCCTTGCATTATTATTTTATCCTTCATCCACCTATCACATCAAATGTCACATCGATGCTTTCCATAATTTTTTTCAACCTTAGATTGAATCATTTGTATGTTTTTGTTGTGCTTGAGTACCCAAGAAGTATACCTTTGTCAACATGAGATTAAAACTTTCCCATTTTTCCATCTTCTCTTTCAATGTAGCATTTTCTTCCAAAAAAATTGAAATTCTTTACATTCACTGGTATTCCTTTCCATAGCTCATAGGGAGTTTTATCATTGTTGTTTTTTAGCATTGCTCTATTTTAATGTGAACTGTTGTATGCACTATCTGTGCCCAAAAGACATATGTCAAATTGGAATCCATTAACATAGTTCAAGCCATTTCTATTATTGTCATGTTCTTCCTTTCGACGACTCCATTTTGTTATGGTGTCCTGGAAATGAAAAATTTCCTATTTATCCCATGCTTACTACATAATTCCATAAATTCCTTTGAAGTAAACTCTCCTCCATTTTCTGATCTTAGACATTTGATTTTCGAATATATTTCATTTTCAACCATCTCCTTGTACATCTTGAATTTCTTGAATGCCTCTAACTTCTTCCTGAGAAAACAAAATACAATCATTCTTATATAATCATCAACTAATAGCATAAAATACTTCTTACCTTTCAAACATTTTTTTCTAGTCGGTCCAACTAGATCAGTATGCACAATTTCCAACAATCTTGTTGTGGAGTATTCCTCTGATTTGAACTTGGTATTTTTTTTCTTTCCTTGTTGAAAATGCTTGCACAATGTGTTGGTTGGCTTCAGATCTGGGGAATTTATCTGACTACTTCCTTTTTACTAACCTTGAGAATATTATCGATGTTTATGTGACCCATTTTTTTGTTCCATATCCAAAATTCATCTTCCTTTCCTAAACAACACTTTTCCTTTCCAATTTCACTAAGTAGGTATATGTTTCTTGGAGTATTATGTCGCAGTAATGATATATATAGCTCCTGATCTGTTTTTTAATTGATAGATTGGCCCCACAAAGTCTATTTCACATTTTTCAAATACCTGTAAAGTTACTTGTGGTCTTAGGGGCATCTCATCCCTTCTGTTGGGTTTGCCAACCCTCTGATAGACATCATATTTCTAGAAATATTCCTTAGCATCTCTATGAATTGTTGGCCACCATAATCACACACGCAATACCTTCTGCACGGTAGTTTTTCTTGCATAATTTCCTCCAGCTATACCTTCATGTTCTTCTGCCAAAATTCTAGGTCTTTCATTCTCTAATACACATCTTGTCAAAATGTTGTATGCGCCCATGTTATATAAGTGTCCTGCAATAAGTTGATAGTCTGCAGCTCTGACTACTGGATTCTTCTTTTGCACGGTGTTAAACTCTTGTGGCACAACCCATGTACTTAAGTATTCAATAATATTAGTGAAATATTCATCATCTATCTGTACTGAAAACAATTGCACATCAGGGAAGTTTTCTTTCAAATTGGTAGGTTCTTCTCCATTACTTACCCTTGACATGTGATCAGGTCCTACATTTAGCTTCCCTAGTTTGACTATCACTTCAAAATCAAATTCTTGAAATAAAAACATCCATCTACTAATCCCCCCCCACCCCCACCCCGCCCAACACTATCTTCTTGACTAGATATTTGAGGGAAAAATGATTTGTGAACATCTTAAAGTGTTTACTAGTAAATAGTTCCTGAACTTCTAATGTGCATATACCATGGCTAGTCCTTCTCTTTCTATGGTGTTGTAATTATGCTCTGATTCTGACAATTTTCTTCTTGCAAATGCTATACGGTTGTCAAATTCCCCTGCTCCTGGCTACACCATAATTTCTCCAAGTGGTATGGCTGATCCATCCACTAAAATTTGATATCCTTCTTTAATAGTTTTTTCATCGACGCAGTATTCTTTGCATATCCCTTTATAAACTTCTGGTAATATCTTGTATGTCCTAGTATTTCTCTTAACTGGTGCACTAACTTTGGTGGTGGTAAATTGAAAATCACTGCAATCTTAGCAGGATCCACTAGTAAACCTTGTTTATAGACTATAAGCCCCAACAATACTCTAAAAGGTGCCCCAAAAATGCATTTATTAATATTCAATGATATCTGACATTTCTTGCATCTTTCCAACATTATCATTAACACTTCTACATGGTCTTTTATCATACTATAGATAGTCAAATCATCCAGATATACTTCTAGAAAGTGATGTATGAACTCCATAAAAGAAGTTATGACTAATATTGAAAATACGGTTGGTGCATTCTTCAGCCCAAATGTCATGGTTTTGTATTGATAGGATCCCCATTCTGGAGATATTTTGATTTGATGGTAACCTGAGAATCCATCTATAAATGAATATGCCTCTTGGCCTCCCACATTCTCTAAGACCTCATTTGTAAAAGGGGTAGGAAAATTTTCATGTAAGAAAGCATCATTAAGTTTCCTCAGATCTACAAAAATCCTTATCCCCCCTTGTTTATTTTATTGTAATACCATAGGAATTATCCATTCAAATTCTTCTACTGGTTCTATGACACCAACTTCCAACATTATGTCAATTTATGCTTTCACTTTCTGCTTATACACTGGATTCATTCTATACGGTCTTTGTCTGGCAGGTCTTGCCTCAAGTTTGAGAGGTATTTTCATCTCTCCTAGCTCTCCTGCTATGCCTTTCATGTCTATAAAGGTCGTTGGGAACATCTCACTTCATGCAATAACTTTGTTATTATTTCTATTGTTTGTTCATCCCAATAGTCTCCAATACTTGCCATTTTAGGGTTATCAGTTGTCCCAATGTTGACTTTCTTCACCTTGATTGGTTCATCCAATACTTCTGACTCCACCTCTCTTTCTCCTTCAATTTACGCAATATGAATATTGCGTCATCTTTGTCCGGTGCTTCCTCTTCAACATAATATCATGATAGTAGTTCTTTGACTATTTGTCTATTCTTTTGTTGATACTATGTCATGAGTTCAACCTCTAATTCATCAATAAATATCACATCTCTTGTCTTCTTCAGTCTTGAATCAATGTTGGGGTTCTCATGTTCAAATGAGAAGGTTACTACAAAATTTTGTTGTAATGTTGTCCATTTTATAGTGCCTCTGTGCATCTGATGCAGGAGCATCTCTCCATGCAGTCAACTAGCCAGCCATGTCAACGCGCATGCATTCGTATGCTATGAGGGAGGCGCAGCCTCATTTAAATTTGTATTGAATGTAAATTAAATGTCTTAGGCTAGTGATCCGGGAAAAGCCGTGTCTTTGAGAAGGCATTAGATAAGATTGACCTTTATTGTAGATCGGCTGGGATCTAGATCCATACGCTGGACTAGACAGCCATTTTTTGCAATTTAATAAAGTAGGTGAATCCTGCAGGGAAGCACTAAGAGCCCCTCAGGTAAAATTGATTTTAGATCTTGTTTTGAGTTAGAATGGTTGTATGAGAGAAGACATGGAGAGCTCAGAAACACCATTGTAAAGATATAGGCATTTTCCATTATTAATATAAACAGAGCAGTTTTCCTGTATATTCTGTCTTATATGCATGTCTGTGTGTGTTCATTAGATGTTGTATTTTTGTGTGTTGTTATCATGCAATTGCAGAGAGTGTGTTTGATCTCAGGTCGAGGTTCTTTGAGGTTTCATGCCAAGAGGGAGTGACAGAGCACTGCTGTCTCTCAATACCAGTGCACAGAGGATGTACTTCTGATCTCCAAGGAGTCAGATGAAGACGTGCTGAGGCACAGGACCGAGAACAACAACTCAGGAAGAAACCCTGTAAGGTTGTTGAACACCTTGGAGGCAAGACTGTGTAGCTGAGACACAGTTGAGGACCAGATTCGTTGAGGATTCTGAGAGCTCTACCTGGAGGGCATCGAGCGAAGAGTGTGACTGCATAGGGAAAGCAGAACTATTGCGTGTTCTGTGGAAGAGATACTCCGCCGGGAGGGCGTTGAGAGAGTGTGAAAATGACACAGGAGGAAGGAACTCTTGGAGTTCTGAAACAGGAAGAAGAGTCCACTGAGGGACCTGTATTGGGTCGCGAATACCTAGAAGACTCAGCAAGAAAGTCACTTGGGTAGAAGAATAATAGGAGGCATTCATATTCTCCATTTGAGGGAGGAGGAAGACAAAATCCCCCAAGGGGTCTGAGTATTCGTTGAAGCTCAGGAGAGGCAGCACCGTGTGTTCATAAGGACTCTGCACGATCACAGGAGTCAAAGAATCCGTTGAGAATTCAAGGACAGAAGCTCAGGAAGGGCAACGTTTTTACGCATATCAGCGAGACTCAAGTTGACGGTTCACAAAGGTAGAAGCCTTTGGGAACAAAGGATTCATCCAAGTCTGGGAGGAAAGCACAGGAAGCTCGAGGGAGCATAGAAACCGTCGGTTCGGTGGAGAAAGAATATCTGGACCGTTGGATTTCCACATCCAGGAGGACCTCAGGAGGAGCGTACATGTGAGGAGGACTGACAGTCGTCGGATCCCAAGAGAAATCCCATCATCCGTTGGATCAGGAGTATTGGCGCATGGTTTAACCTCAAGAGAAGGAGCACACAGAAGATAAAATGAGGGATAGATGGTTGAAGTCGCCTGGGAAGATTTCACAAGGACCCAAGAGCCGTTAGATCGTGCAAAGGTGTGTGGAGGTTACAGGGTGAGCATTAGAAGCTCGAAGCTCAGGAGGAAATAGTGCCATCGATTTGGGATCGTTATATTGGCGTGCGTCATCGCATACCGACATATCACAAATTGGAGCACCAAAATTTTGGAGTGAGAGCAGCGAAATCGCGAAGAGCGATACTCCAACAAGATCTGAGCCATTGATTGTGAGAACACATGTCAGAGAATCCAAATATCTCAGGGTTCGGAGAATCGGGGTTCTCGACGACAAGGAACTCTCGCATATCGGATTCGCCATCCGAGAAATCCCAAGGTGACGTGGCAGTATGGGACCACAAGGAGTAGTGGAGTATAGGTGGCATCGCGTATCGAGGTTCGGGACTTCGGAGGTCCTGTGAAACGGTGTCACAGGAACCGCGAATTCTCGATCGACAATTTTCTGATCACTATAGGCGTGTGGGGTCCAAGCGTCAGACTAAGGACAGGTGTCATCGGAGTTCAGGATTCGGAGATTTGTGGTGTAAGTGAAACATGACATCGCATGTGTTAATTTCCCGATAGGGAAATCCTCGATAAGAATGAATTCATTGACTCTTTGACCATCGGGGTTCTGGGTATTGAGTTGCATGTGAACTGTGCTTGCAGGATTCACGAAATCATGAATTTCGATTTCCCAATTTTGGAGGGAGGTCATAAAGGAGTGTCGTGGGTAGTGAGAACTCCCGAGAGGAGTTGGAAGAGCCTTTGACTCTTCAGGCCGTGTTGAATCGAAGGTCCTGGCGGAGGTGAGCTGTTGCTGAGGGAAAGTTGCGTCAAAGTGGTATCAGAGCTTGGAATCTTGTCTGTATATTGCAGGCGAGAGGAGTGAAGGAGAAAGGAAAGCACTCTGATACACACGACTTGTGTCAGAGTGGTATCAGAGCCAGAAATTTGTTCGTATATTGCAGATAGAGGAGAGCTGGAAGAAGGTAGAGTTATTGGAGGACTTTGTAAGGCGATTGTTTGCAGGTAGGCAGCAATCGAGCAGACAGTCAGCAGGACTATGAGAAGATGAAGCTGAAACACTCAGAGATGTGGAGTAATAGTAGCAGATCTGCCAAGGAGGTATATAGATACAACAACATGGTTGCTGAAGGCCATAAGCATGCTGAAAGGAAGAGCTCAAAGCTGATGAGCGCATCAGAAATGGATAAAGAGCTCGCCGACATAAAGCGAGAGATGGAGGAGCTCGAAATGAAGATGCAGCAAAATAAAAAGCCGAGAAGAGTTTATGAATGGCCCATGAAGGTGCCAAAAGTGAAATGTCCAGTCAGGGAGCTGATGATCAAAAGACAGCAAAGGCTGTTGGGAAAATGGTTGAGGTATGCCGAAAACCTCAAGGCCACCGAAGAAGAGATGATTAGTTATTGTTGGCCAGAGACTGGAAAAGGTCTCGATGATTGGGATGATGAGGAAGATAAATTGGGATCGTCTGAGGATCTCAAGGACTACCAGGGAGGCAGAGGAGGAGAAATTCCACATTTCCTAGAGGGCAACGAGTTAATATCAGCTGAAGATCTCACAAACTGTCATGAGGACAGACAAGGAATTTCGATTTTCCAGTTGGGCAATGATCAGAGATTGCTACATGATCTCGAAGACTGCCAGGAGGGTAGCGGAAGCATATTAAATTGCCAGTTGGGCAGAGATGAAGACTTGGGACCATCTGAAGGTCTCATGAAGAGTTCAATTCGGCAAGGAGTGCTGATAAAGGTGGGATCGGTTGATCTCATGGTCTGCCAGGGAGGCTGGGACATCCCATATTTCCATGTGGGTAGGGGTGAGCAGATGAATTTGGATCAACAAGAGGAGCTGACAGAACTGGTGAGACTGTCTGATAGTCTCACAAATTCAGAGATGGAAAGAGATCAACATATGCAGCCGACAATAGAAGCTGAAGTAGAAACGGGAGAAGAAGATGAGAATTCTTAGGGATGGCTCATTAGTTTCAGCCAGGGGGCTGGAAGGAAAGAATCTGTAGCACTGAGGCTAGCAGCAAAAGAAACCACGAAGCGAGAAGATAGAATCATCACTCCATGGGAGATGGACCTGGAAATGCTGGAGGATTGGTTGAACAATCCAGAGCCAGCAGAAGAACTAGCAGAATTTGAGCTGTCAGGAAATATGACTAAGCAGTAGGACAGTCAAGAAGAGACTACAGAGTTAAAGTATGCAACAGAGTGGCAACTTGAAGCCACAGGTAAAAGTAAAGAAGATGGCATGGGAGATCATAGGGATCTTCCCAATGACCAAGAATTTTTGCAGCTGGGGAGACTGCAACAACACGACCAGCCACTGGAGCAGCTGGATGAAGTGATAGAGGAGATCAACAGGCTGATGTTAGGATCAACAGAAACTACCAGCAGAGAGCAGCTGGGCAGAAAGAAAGAGGCAGCAGCAGCGCAATGGAAGCAGCAGAAACAGCAGAACGGAGCGAATGGAAAGCTCCAGATATTTATTTGGGATCCAGGAGGATTTCCAAACAGCTACAGGGGAAGCTCATGAGAAGGAGCTCATGATTTTTGCAGCTGTGGAGTATGATGCAGGAGCATCTCTGCATGCAGCCAACTAGCCAGCCACGTCAGCGTGCATGCATTCGTATGCTATGAGGGAGGCGCAACCTCATTTAAATTTGTATTGAATGTAAATTAAATGTCTTAGGCTGGTGAGCCAGGAAAATCCATGTCTTTGAGAAGGCGTTAGATAAGATCGGCCTTTATGGTAGATCCGTTGGGATCTAGATCCATACGCTAGACTAGTCAGCCATTTATTGCAATTTAATAAAGTAGGTGAATCCTGGAGGGAAACGCTAAGAGCCCCTCAGGTAAAATTGATTTTAGATCTTGTTTTGAGTTAGAATGGTTGTATGAGAGAAGAGTTGAAGAGCTCAGAAACACCATTGTAAAGATATAGGTATTTTCCATTATTAATATAAACAGAGCAGTTTTCCTATATATTCTGTCTTATATGCATGTCTGTGTGTGTTCATTAGATGTTGTATTTTTGTGTGTTGTTAGTGTTTGATCTCAGGTCGAGGGTCTTTGAGGTTTCATGCCAAGAGGGCGTGACAGAGCACTGCAGTCTCTGAATACCAGTGCACAGAGGATGCACTTCTGATCTCCGAGGAGTCAGATGAAGACGTGCTGAGGCACAGGACCGAGAACAACAACTCAGGAAGAAACCCTGTAAGGTTGCTGAACACCTTGGAGGCAATACTGTGCAGCTGAGACATAGTTGAGGACTAGAGTCATTGAGGATTCTGAGAGCTCTACCTAGAGGGCATCGAGCGAAGTGCGTGAGTGCACAGGGAAAGCAGAACTGTTGCGTGTTCTGTGGAAGAGATACTCCGCCAGGAGGGTGTTGAGAGAGTGTGCAAATGACACAGGAGGAAGGAACTCTTGGAGTTTTGAAACAGGAAGCAGAGTCCACTAAGGGACCTGTATTGGGTCGCGAATACCTAGAAGACTCAGCAAGAAAGTCGCTTGGGTAGAAGAATAACAGGAGGCGTTCATATTCTCCATTTGAGGGAGGAGGAAGACAAAATCCCCCAAGGGGTCTGAGTATTCGTTGAAGCTCAGGAGAGGCAGCACCGTGTGTGCATAGAGACTCTGCAGGAGCGCAGGAGTCAAAGAATCCATTGAGAATTCGAGGACAAAAGCTCAGGAAGGGAAACATTTTTACACGTATCAGCGAGACTCAAGTTGAGGGTTCACAAAGGTAGAAGCCTTTGGGAATGAAGGATTCTTCCAAGTCTGGGAGGAAAGAACAGGAAGCTCGAGGGAGCATAGCAACCGTCGGTTCGGTGGAGAGAGAAGATCTGGACTGTTGGATTTCCACATCCAGGAGGACCTCAGGAGGAGCGTACATGTGAGGAGGACCGACAGCCGTCAGATCCCAAGAGAAATCCCGTTATCCGTTGGATCGGGAGGATTGGCACACGGTTTAACCTCAAGAGAAGGAGCACACAGAAGAGAAAAGGAGGGATAGATGGTTGAAGTCGCCTGGGAATATTTCATGAGGACCCGAGAGCTGTTAGATCGTGCAAAGGTGCGCGGAGGTTACAGGGTGAGCATTAGAAGCTCGAAGCTCAGGAGGAAATAGCACCATCGATTTGGGATCGTTAGATTGGCGTGCGCCATCGCATACTGGCATATCGTGAATTGGAGCACAAAAATTCTGGAGCGGGAGCAGAAAAATCGTGAAGAGCGATACTCCGACAGGATCTGAGCCGTTGATTGTGAGAACACATGTCAGAGAATCCAAATATCTCGGGGTTCGGAGAATCAGGGTTCTCGACGACAAGGAACTCTCGCATCTCAGATTCGCGATCCACGAAATACCAAGGTGACATGGCAGTATGGGACCACAGGGAGTAGTGGAGTATAGGTGGCGTCACGTATTGAGGTTCGGGACTTGGGAGGTCCTATGAAACAGTGTCACAGGAACCGCAAATTCCCCATCGATGATTTTTCGATCACTATAGGCGTGTGGGGTCCAAGCGTCAGACTGAGGATAGGTGTCATCGGAGTTTGGTGTTCGGAGATTTGTGGTGTAAGCGAACCATGACATCGCATGCGTCAATTTCTCGATAGGGAAATCCTCGATAAGAACGAAGCCATTGACTCTTTGACCATCGAGGTTCGGGGTATTGAGTTGCATGTGAACTGTGCTCGCAGGATTCACGAAATCGCGAATTCTGATTTCCTGATTTTGGAGGGAGGTCAGAAAGGAGTGCTGTGGGTAGTGAGAACTCCTGAGAGGAGTTGGAAGAGCCTTTGACTCTTTGGGTCATGTTGAATCGAAGGTCCTGGTGGAGGCGGGCTGCTGCTGAGGGCAGGTTGCGTCAGCATCTCCTAGTCTACATTCTAGTTCTCTGGGATTCCTTATGGTGTGTGGATGAAGTGATGAGGCTATTCTTCAGGTGGTCTCATCCTCTATTGTATTATTCACTTCTCCAAGTGTTCTGTTGGTGTTCCTTTCCCATCATACCTATGCATTTTATTACTTACCTATTCTGTGCTGAATCTAATGTGTAGTAGTCGTTTACATTGGTACCATTCCTGAATTGTTTATTTGTGCTCACCCCACCATCTTGCAGGTGTAGCCTTGAGTGAAATATCTAGGGATAAGAGCCTCTTATTTTCTAATACTAATTCTTCATACTTTGTCATAAATTCCTCTAAGTTATTTACCCCGTGAAAAATGGGAGGTTCTCTTATATTTTTACCAACCCATCTTACGATGCAGTCTATTCTTGCGCACCTTCTTGTGGAAACTTCATGTAATATCTGCTGCCAATTCTACAACCCTATATTTGAGTTAGAAGCACACGATGTTATGCTTCTCCAGCTGAGTACTCCATCTGTAGTTGGGTTAACATAATCATATTCTTGTGTGGTGGTTCTGTACAAATAGTTTATTTCCTCCAAATCCAGACAGGTGGGTTCAAAAATGTTTCTCCTTATGAAGGATCTAATGTTGCAATGACTCTATATTCACCTGATTCAAATGCCATTTTCCTTGTATTCAGGTCGATTATGGCCCGATTATCAAATTCCCAATCCATTCCGAGTAATGTTGGATATTTTAATGTGTCATCTAATATCTCTATTACTTCGAAGTCTTCCTTAGTGCACACTCCATCCAAATATATTTTCACATCTTTAAGTCTTCCAATTGGTAAAAATCTTTGTCAATTTACTAACTTTAGCTGGATAGGTGAATAGACTAATGTGGTTTCTCCCATACACGTCAATTTCCTCTTAGGTAAAACATTTACTTCAGAGCCTAAGTCCAATATAATATCACCCATGTTGAAATCTCCAATATTGGCATTCAGTCTTAATTCTCTTCTTGTCCTTCTTCTTGAATATAGATGACTCACTTTTTTTAGCTTTAATTTTCCTTCTGCCTCTATGTTACATATTTCCAATATATTTTTCAAGATCTTTACACATGATGGGTCATTCAATAGTTTAACATAAGATTGCAGAATTTTTTTTATGTTACTTACTTGCTCTAGAGGTTGTGCTTCACCAGTATGGTCCATTGAGGAAGGCATCACATACATTCGAGAGTTCTTATTTCTCTACGCAGCTAATGTAGACACAACATTTTTCTTGAGAAACTCCTATCTTGCCTCCTTGAATGTTTCCTTTTCTTTTCGCGCATCAAACTGCTTCTATGGTTCATTATTCTTATTCACCCATTAATGTTATGATGGATCTTTTCTTACTGCATCAATTCTTGTCTTAGCTCCTCCTCACATGACTATGTTGATATTTATTCCATCATCCCTGGATTATACATAAATCCAATGAACATTCTCACTGTTTTGGTTCCTCTTTTCTTGGATCTTTCCCAAAAGTGTTGGACATTCCTCTGTATCATAGTCTGTTGCGCAACAATACATACATGTCGCGGGTGGAAGTGGGAATTCCCTTACGTAATGTCCTAGTTGTTGGCAGTTGTGGCACACTAATGGACCTTTTCCTCTTCCAAATCCTCCTCTACCGCATCCTCCACCTCTTTATCCATCTCAATCTCCTCGCAATGCATTTTACTGAGGTACGTGATTGTATTGTGTGGGGTTATACTGTGGTTGTGCATTATTGTATTATGGTTGCGCAATTTTACAGTATTGCTCCGCATTATTATATGGAGGTTGTACCTGGTTAAAATGAGGTGCATCTTGTCCTGTCATTATTTCTACTTGCACCCTGTAAGTGTCTGAAGTTCTTTCTCTCATCAGCTACATCGTCGTACAATATTTATCATCATGACCCACTAAACTGCAAAAAATGTAGTATGAACTTTTGGGTATTTTATGATACTTATGCATCATTGGAAAATGATATGGATCATGCCCATGTGTTTTACAAATCTTTCACCATGGTCCTCTTATTGGAAAAGTGTTTGGTACTCCTGTTTCCATGTACTATGTGAATGTTGGACATTTGTTCATTTGGTGTCCTTCTGTCCTGCATGTGCTACGCCAAATAACTTCTCTTTTCTCTTTTCCCTTATTATGGTTATGTTGAAATGTTAGGTTATTCATATCCTCCTTCAGCTCCTATATTGTTGGATATTTCTTCTGATACTAGTTCTCTTCTAGTTGTAAGGTTTCCTACATAGCCTCTTCCTAAGTTTGGAACTTTTGTTGTTTCAATGGGTATTTCAAATGTGGTAACAGTGAGTTCCCAAATAATTTTTTGTGTTGCATGTTAGTCATTGCATACTTCAACTTACCTTTGGGATGCTTAAACCTATGATAAATCTCCCAAATAGATTCACCTGGTTTTTCCATGATTTCAATCATCTCATTCATGTACTGATCTTCTGAGCTACGCTTCTGAAATTCATTTATCAATAGATTTTTCACATTTGCAATCGTCCTTGTTACTCCTGGTGGACTGTTTACATCTAGGATTATATACCAGTCTAATGCATGGTCTCTTAGCATGATGGATAATTGAGAAAGTTGTGAATCCTCATCAATGATATTCTTTTCTTCCTAGATCTTCTCGCATATGAATAAGCTTTTTTCAGGGTCCTCTGATGCCTCTCCCCGAAATTCAGGTAACCTGATCATGGGACCATGTCCTGCCATTTTGAACTATGTTTAACTACTACCTCTATGTAGTGTAGATATTTGACTATTACTTCCTGAATTGGCTTCTCCAGTTGTTACTCATCTGGATTTGTTTCTTGCTATCTATATTCCACTAAAATTTGGTTGTCTAAATGGTGGTGTTCCTTTTGGTGTACTAGTTGCACATCAGGTTATAGGTTCCACACTGACACTAACCTAGATTTGATTTCTTCCTTTTATTCCTACCCTTGGACCTCCTGTTTTCCTCTCATGTGTTGCACTCAAGATTTCCTCAATATTCTCCACATCCCGAAGATCCTCTACCTCTTCTTCATCACTTTCCAAGCCCTTTCTATCAGCTATGGCTCTATTCTTATTATTCATCTTATATTGGTAGGGTACTCCATTGCACGTCTTTCCAACTATTTCCATTATATTCTTTATCTGGTATTCTTCCATCATGATTAGGTCCATGGACTTCTTCTTATTTCCCTTATCCCTTTCTTCCTCCATTTCTCCACCTCTTGTTAGTGATTCCCCCATTTCCCCATGCACGTAGGGAAGTTTAGTTGTTTGATTCCATCAACATCACACCATTGTTATACAATAAAATCTTGATTGACGTATAAAGTGATATGATATACCTACCTCTAGGCCCTTTTAAAAATTCCTACTATGATGCAATTTAAGATTTTGTGGTATCTACTACAAATTCAGTGATAAATCCTGCAATAATACGGTCTAGCCAAAAATCTATTGCGCGTGTAAATTTGTTGTTAACTTGTTGTAACTGCACAATCTCCACAACATTCCACTCCAACTATCTCATTCGATTTGTTGAGTGGATGTCTTTTAACCTCAATAGCCACTACTACAAGACATATTGGAAATCACAGAAAAATACCTCATGCAGGTCGCTAAACATGTATTTTTCAAGGTATTTGTGTAGTGTTAACTTAGGTTTTCTGTTATCCTTCTGTGCAAAATCAAGTTCCTTTACTTGCAACTATCTTTCCATCTCTTCCTTCATTGGATTCCATGGCATGGAAATTCATTTTTATACCTTCATTATCTGCATGCTTCTTATACATATATTGTCCACTCAATCCCATGTAGTTCCAACCGAAAACAAAACCATTTGTTTGTTTAATTTGTTCTCTTCTACTTCTTGGTCTGTCCCAGGTTTAGATCTGAAATTTTTTCCAACAAAACCCTCAAAATCTATCAGTCGTCCTAGTAAACCAGAAGGAAACACAACACACAACACACATAGTGTACTGCAAAGTCTCACCTAAGATAGTTCTATGGGTGACTGAAACGCTCAAGTGCTTGTAGCCTAGGAATGAGTGGGGATATGGGATTGTATTTTATCTTCTTCATACATTAATATAATTATTCAATCTATTATTCCTAGGATTCATTCATTTGTTAATCCCATGCATGAATTCTAATAGACCTAACTCAATCATCCATTAATCTATTAATAAACTAACTACTAGCAAAAGGTAAATATGCAGGAAACATCAAATATAACACATGTTTACCATGGTTCACCCCCTCTTGGTATATGTCCACAAAGATCTGGCTTCTCTGCTCTTTTATTTAGATTTATGCAAAATATGGCGCTATGCACACTACATCTCCCATTGTACAATCCTTAAAAAGGTTCAATAACCTTTGTGAGGAGGACTAGATCACACCAGGATCCTCACTCTGGGATCTAACCCTTAAAATATGGCCTACCTAACTCTTCTATAGCTCAACATGGTTACAATATTTTATAGGATTATTATTTATACTATTTTATAGGCTTCTAGTGGTTACAATATTTATAAAAACCCTAAACCTAACATGGTTAGTTTTTCCTACCTTTGCACCTTGCATGTTGCTTCTCTTGCAAACTGCTTTTCCTGACTCATGTTACTTTTATTTCCATTTGTTCTTCTCCAAAATTAGGCCTTTTCCTCCAAAATTGGGTCTTTCCTTAAAATAGGCCTATGACCAACAAAATGTCTCTGTATATTTCTTTGTTATATCTCCACTCTCATTTCATGCTGAAAATAATCCATATCACCTACCCCCACCACCATTTCCATATGTTCCATCCACCGAGGTTTCCATAGTAGAGGTTTCCTTAGAGTAGGTTGTATATCTTAGCTCTCCATATTTAAGCAACTCTCCATCGAGGCATGAGATATTCACTGTGAGAGAATGTGTTGATGATAATTGTTTACGTATCATGAATGGAGTTGATTTATGCATATTTGTTTAAATTTAATGATTTTGTCTATTTAAATGACATAGGGTGGCATCGCTAAGAGATTAGGGTTACAGAGGAGGGTAACACCCTCACGATTGTTAGTACCATCTATGGTGATTTGTCTTATGTTTAATTATAAATTATCATTTTCTAAGACTTTTATTTCATTGTGGAAAAAAACTTATAACAATTTGTTTCTTTGTACAACCTTTGAAGCAACAAACCAGGCTTAGGCCCAAAACCACTCGGTGCTTCTTCAAGAAAGATAAGAAATATTGGTTTCCAATATGATAATGAAGGTGGCGAGGGTGGCAGTGTGAACGAGTGACCAATGACTACCATTTTGTATATTGGGCACAAGGTGCCATGTTGTAAAAAATGTACAATTTCAAAGTGTATGAATTTCAAAGTGTACAATTTTATGTTGATGAATGTATGAATTTCAAAGTGTATGAATTTTATGTGTATGAATGTATGAATTTATTTAATTTGATTAATTACTTTTTAAAGTGTTAATGAGGTCTATGTAAGTAAGAGTAATTTTTTTTTTCCAAATTTGTTATAAATACTTGTGTTACGCATTAAAGAATATCTTATGGTGGAA
This sequence comes from Picea sitchensis, assembly GCA_010110895.2. Lineage (NCBI taxonomy): Eukaryota > Viridiplantae > Streptophyta > Pinopsida > Pinales > Pinaceae > Picea > Picea sitchensis. Next base: position 35,070 of record SNQJ01S0040286.1, read on the forward strand.
AAGATTTTTAAGTGCTAAATCTATACGAAAATGGTTCTCATTACCTAAATTTGAAAAAAGAATGAAGACCCATCCTAGTTAATACTCTAGGAACGAATAATAACAATCATGTAGACTAAAATAATCACAATAGAAATAAGAGAGTTGAAACCTCACATTACTCTACCCAAAATGAATCATGGTTCATTATAATGACAATCACAACATGTTACAAGAGTTTCTTAATACAAAATCAACACATAAAATATGAGTGCACAGTAAAGCTTCAAATCAAATGAAAATACACCTCAAGTTCTCCATTAAGCTTACCAAAATGTTATAAAATTTATCCCAAGAGGAGAGCTCCTAAATACCCAAATTCTCCACCCTTTTACAATGGGGAGAGAGAACTATTATTTATAGAGTGAGTGTATTCTATTATACAATAAAATATTATTATTTTCTAACTAAATCCATGAAAAGTCAAATAAATTTGTAATAATGGATTAGTTAGATCTCTCCTCAATCCATGGTTGACCATGCTACAACATGTGGATGTTAGCCTCTCCAAAGAAACTTTTTCCTCATCTAAAAATAGTAGTAGTATGCACCAAATAATGCTCATGAAGGGGACACACCACCAAAAATAGGAATCAAGCCAATTTAAATGCCAAGTGTCTACATGGAATGTTCGCTCCAAGAATGTGCATGCATGAAACCACTCCACGTGTGAATTCCAATGTAGCCAACTCCATTTATGAATGTGCAATATGCCAATTGGATGGGGCATCCACAACAAAATCCACCCCAAAGTATGTGATCAATTCCTATCATTTCCTTCCCTTGCCTTTGCTTTCCTTACTTTCCTAGCCTTATCTTATCTTTTCTTTCCTTCCTTTCCTATCCTTTCCTTTCCTTTTCCTTTCCTTTAGTTCCCTTACCTTTCCTTTCCTTGTCATGCCTTACCTTACCAAAAATTTCCTTAACTTACCATGTCATTCCTTTTCTTTCCATGCCATGTCTTTCCTTGCCTTATCATGCCTTTTATTACCATGCATTTTCTTGACTTTCCTTGAATTTCCAATGGGCTTGCTACGGTCCTGAGGATGCTACTTCAGAGAATGAAGATGCCATGTCAGCAAAGTACCCACAAATGTTTGAACAAATTTAGAAATTTTGATTCTTGTTTTGTATATGCACTGAGGACAGTGAAAAAATAAGGGGGAGGGAAATGTAATACCCTAGTTTTGAGCCCCATATCAAATAATCTATTTTGTTAATGAAAGGACATAGTACCCAAACAATTAGAAGAGGCTAGTGGGCCTATGACAGGTAATGTTTTGATCATTATTAATCATAAATACATCATTGGATGCTAGAAGGACAAGGACAAGAGTTATAGGGGGCTATGATTCCACAAGAGAGGGAGCTTGAGGGGATAAGTATTTATTTTATATTTTATTTTCCCAATTTTGTTTTAATGGAGAATAACAACTACATGAGATTCTTGGGGCAAAGGCCATGTGGTTCCTGAATTCCAAGAAATACATAAACCCATCTTTGGTCTGTTGTGGGGGTTGGTTATTCTTCACTCAACCACTCATTGTTCATTGTTCACACCTTTCATTCTATTCTCTCTCCACTCATTCTTTCACCCACTCATCTTTCCTCATTTTTTTTTTGGCTTGGGAACCATCCTTATGGATTCATAGCCCTGGCTCAGGGGTGACATTGTTGTTGAAACTTGGAACAACAATGTTTACAGTTGGGTGGAATGTCCTTGGTCTGCAACTAGTTGGTGATTCGTTTCATGAAATATAAGTGCTCTCTGTCATGGTTTTATTTACCTGTGTATTTATTTTGTTGTGTATTTATTTATCTATGAAATTTGTATCTATAATATGCATGATTGATGGTTATTATTGTGCATGACATATGTCTCATTTCTTTATTTTGTAGCATGAATCTTTAACTATACATGTGAATATTTCATGCCTCTTCATTAATTAGAAATTTATCCGAATTAGAGATAAGTTCATATGTGAGGTTTTTGGTAGCGTGCCCAGCCTGTGGGTGGCTAGGTATGTTTTCATTGCAGTAGTGTAGCCTAGCCTGGGGGTGGTTGGATACGTTACACCATGCCATGTTATTGCTTTCCTTTCCATGCCACACCTTTCCATGCCATGCCTTGACTTGCCTTGCCATTCCATGCCTTCCCATGTATTTCTTTGCCATGCCATTCCATGCCGTGCATTGCATTCCATTTCCTTGACTTTCTATTCCCTCCCTTGCATTTCCATTCCATGAATTTCCTTGCCATGAAATGTCATTCCATGCCTTTCATTGTCTTTCCTTGCAATGCCATGTCATGCCTTTTCATGCCATGTCTAGGATTTTATTTCCATGCCATTCCATGTGATGCCTTGTCTTGCCTTTCCATGCCTTTCCTTTCCATGCCATGTCATGCCATGCCTTTACATGCCTTGCCTTGCCTTTACTTTCCATGTCATTCCTTGCCTTGCCTTGAATTGTCATGACATTCCTTACCGTGACTTTCCATGCCATGTCGATCCTTGACTTGTCATGCCATGACTTACATTTCCTTGTGTTACAATGCCTTGCCTTGGATTTCCTTGGATAATAACAATTCATCTTAAAAGGTACAGTCATTATGATATTCATAAAACAAATTGTTTGTAAAAATATAGTTGTTTTCATCATTACAGGGAATTTCTTTTTAAGTTAATTTAATAAAAAAATAATGACATTCATGTATCATACCTTTCTTTTTTCTTTAAAATAATAATTATTGTATGGAATGAACAAGTTTAATACAAAACAATAACAATAAAAGGATTCATTAAGCATGTAACTCTACAACTTGTTATCCCATATATCTTAGATAAAAATACTTGCAAGAGAATTTCAATGTCATAACATAATCTCTCTTTATTCATATGTTCCATTCTTATGGTTTATCCGTGTTATAATATTGATCATCAATTTATTTTTGATTACATGAAAAACAACATAAAGTCAAGGCCTTATTTAAAATTGAAGAAATAAAAACTAATATTTCAAATCAATAACTTTTACAACAAGATATACCATGTAGACCTAGACCTAGAACTTGCCTTTCCTTGCCATGGCTAGCTTTTCTTATCCTTGCCATGGATTTAGTTTACTTTCCTTTCATTTCCTTTCCTTACATTGCCTTTAATTGCATTGCCATACCTAGACCTAGACCTATACCTTGGCATCACCTTTCCATGCCTTGCCTTGTATTTCCATGGTCTAGGTCATGGTCTTTGTCATGGTATAGATCACGGTAATGGTGTAGGTCTAATCATTTGTTTAAGTATATGTCTAGGTCTTCATATAGGTCTACGTATAGGTCTAGGTCTAGGTATATGTCATGGTCATGGTTTAGGTCTAAGTCTATTTCCAACATGTCCCTGAATGGATTGAGGAGGCAAGTTGCAACTCACGATAAAACTCAAAAAAGGACCCAGATGAATGAAATGTCTATTTCATTGGATATTAGGCATTGATTTTCATCTAGCAGGGCCCCTGTAATGTCATTCTATTTCCCAAAAAAGATTTTGTTGGAGGATGTTTGGGACTCTAGGGTTTTTCTCAATGAAGAATAGTGTTAATTCTAAACAAGAGGTCAATTTTCAAGAATGTTTTTCTAGGAGATTGTGGGTAGTGTGGTCATGAGGGTCTTGGTCAAAAAATGTGTAGGAGCTTATGGAACTCTATTATGCTTCTCAGTTTGGATTTTACGCCCTTAGACCAAATTACCAACATGTCCCTGAATGACTTGAAGAGGAGAGTTCCAACTCATGATAAAACTCAAACCAATACTCTGATGGATGAGCCATCGGTTGTATTGGATCTGAGGCACCAAGTTTCATCTAGTGGGGCCCCTTTGTTTTCATTTTATTTCTAGGAAAAGCTATTGTTGTGGGATCTCTGAGACTAGGGTTTTTCTCAATGAGGCATAGTGCAAATTTTGAACAAGAGGTCGATTTTAAAGAACATGTGTCGAGATATTGTGGGTAGCGTGGTCATGAGGGCCTTGAAAAAAAAAATTGTGAGAGATTACAAAACTTCGTTATGTTGCTAGGTTGAATTGTATTCCCCTAGACCAAATTTTCAACATGTCTCTAAATGGCTTGGGGAGGTGACTTGCAACTCACGATAAAACTCAAATCCTTACTTAGATGGATGAACCATCTGTTGCATTAGATCTGAGGCATCGGGATTTTTTTAGTGGGGCCCCTCTGCTATCATTCCATTCCCTGGAAAATAATTTGTTTGAGGATCTCTAGGACAAGGGTTTTTCTCAATGAGGCAGAGTGCAAATTTTGAGCAGTGGGTAGATTTTGAATAAAATTGTTTCAAGCAATTGTGGGTAGTGTGGTATCGTGGGCCTTGGACAAATAGACATGTGGGAGCTTACATAACTTTTTTAAGATACTTGGTTTGGATTTTATACCCGAAACCAAATTGTCAACATGTCCCTGAATGACTTGAGGAGGCGAGTTGAAACTCATGATAAAACTCAATTCAAGACTTAGATACAAAAACCATCAGCTGCATTGGATCTGGGGCACCTGGTTTCAACTAGTGGGGCACCTTCACTATCATTCCATTCCACAGAAAAATACTTTGTTTCTGGATCTTCGGGGCTATGGTTTTTCTCAATGAGGCATAGTGCAAATTATGAACAAGAGGTCGATTTTCAAGAAAACTATGACAAATGATTGTCAATAGTGAAGTTGCATGGGCCTTGGTTAAATAGATGTGTGGTATCTTATGAAACTCTATTATGCTACTCAATTTGGATTTTATCTCCCCAGACCAAATTACCAACATTTCCCTAAGTGTGTTTAAGAGGTGCATTGCAACTCACAATAAAACTAAAAATGAGACTCGGATGGATGAATCGTCAACTACATTAGATATGGGGCACCGGGTTTAATCTAGTGGGGCCTCTTCACTATCATCCTGTTTCTCAGAAAAGTGTTTGTTGTAGAATCTTCAAGACTAGTGTTTTTATTAATGAGGCATAGTGGAAATTATGAACAAGAGGTCAATTTTGAAGAACACAGTGTCAAGAGATTTTCGGTAGCATGGTCATGTGGGCCTTCAAAAAATAGATGTGAAAGATATTACATAACTCCATTATGCTGCTCGGTTTGGATTTTATGCCCATAGACCAAATTGTCAACATGTCCCTGAATGGCTTGCGAAGATGAGTTGAAAATCATGATAAAACTCAATTTGGGACTTGGATATACGAACTATTGGTTGCATTGGATATGAGGCATCACGTTTCATCTAGTGGGGCTGGACCATTGTAATTTTGTTTACTAGAAAAAGTGTTTATTGCAGGTTCTCCGGGACTAGGGTTTTTCTTAGTTCTTATTACATGTGTTTGAAAATTTAACACCTTATAAGGCATGGCATGGAAAGGAAAGGAATGACATGGATTAGAGAGGAAAGTAAAGGCATGGATTGGAAAGGAAAATAAAGTAAATCATTTTCAAGAAAGGGAAAGGAAAGGAACGACATGGCAAAAAAATGAAAGACAACGCACGGGAAGGCAAGGCATGGAAATGCATGGCATGGCATGGAAATGAATCACATGTAATGGCATGGAAAGTGAAATAAAGGAAAGGCATGGCATGGCAAGGTAAGGCATGACATGGCATGGAATGGAAATTCAAGCAAAGGGATGGTAGGAAAAGGCATGGAAAGGAAAGGAAAGGTAAAGCATGGCATGGCATGGAAATGAAAGGAAATCCATGACATGGAATGGAAAGAAAATACAAGGCATGGAATGGCATGGTATCAAAATGAAAGGAATCACAAGGTAAGGCAAGGAATGGAATGGAAAGGCATGGAATGACATGGAAAGGAAAGGAAGTGCAAGGAATTCCATGGCATGGCATGGTGAGGCAAGGCATGACATGGAAATGCATGGAATATAATGGAAAGGTAAGGCAATGCAAAGCATGACATGGCATGGAAAGGAAATGAATGGCATGAAAAGACATGGCATGAAAAGGTAAGGCATGTCATGGAAAGGAAAGGCAATGCTTGACATGGAATGCAAATTCAAGGAATGGCATGGCATCGCATGGAAAGTGAAGGAAAGGTAAAGCATGGTGTGTAAAGGAAAGGAATGGAATGGAAAGGAAAGGAATGACAAGGAATAGAATGGAAATGAAAGGCATGGCAAGGAAGGGAATGACATGTAAAGGTAAGACATGACAAGTCATGGCATGGAAATGAAAGGAAAGGCATGCCATGACATGGAAAGTCAAGGAAATGCAAGTCATGGCAAGGCATGGTAAGACAAGGAAAGGCATGGCATGGCAAGGAAAGACATGGAAAGGAAAGGAAACAAATGGCATGGCAATGAAAGGTGTGATAGCACATGGCATGGCATGGGAAATAAAGGCATGGAATGACATGGCAATGAAAGGAAAGGTATGACATGGAAAGGAAAGTCATCACAAGGCAAGGCAATGTATGGAAAGGAATGGCATGACATGGAATGGCATAGAAAGGAAAGAAAAGGTAAGGAAAGAAAGGAAAGGAAATGTTAGGCAAGTAAGGTAAGGAAAGGCAAGCAATGAACGATAAAGGAATAGAAGAAAAGGAAATATAGGAAAGGAAAGGAAAGCAATGGATAAATATAGTTCCCTAACAACAAAAAAGAACCACAATATACAAGAATACCATAACAACCATAGCATGAATCCAAAATTTCAATCATTCATGAATCTTAAATATTTGTTCAATTGTTCCTTTTACATAGCTATGGTGATTGAATTAGACCATCATGATCACTTATAATACTGATGGTATCCATTAACTTCTCATGCTCGGAGTAAGGCAAGAAGTACCATACCTTTGATGAGTTCTTACCTAGAATTGTTTGTAGTTGGAGGTTTGTACCGACAACCAAGTTTATAAAATGGTATACAAATTCACCTGGTCTATAATATTGAAATAAATAACCACCTTTCTTTTGTGTTATTTCATCCCATGTATAATATTTTCCTTTCATAACCATTGACCCAATAAGAAATTCAATTCCTTTAGATTATGTTACTGATCGTTGGAGGGTTGTCTTTCCATCTAAGAAATGTTCTAGCCAATACTCAATGCCTCATTCATTACCACTTGGTGAAACCACTGCATATATGTTCCCTGCAAAAAATGGAGTTCCGACATGCGATTTCACTAAATGACCAGAGAATAAAACATTGATGATAGTTATTAAAAAATTAATAGAATCTTTCACCAAACCTAGCAATACGAGATATGAGACGTAATCATAATCTGTTGAAATATTTGATTGGTCCTCCTCCAACTGGGATAATTCCATAGTTATATGTTGACCAATGTGGAGTGATACATGATCCCATCTATCAACCAAGTTTGTTGATTCAAAATCATACCATTCATTACTACTACATGAACCATGGAAGAAAGAGAGTTTTCTTGTCCATATTTCAACTATTACATTGTCTGATGTTCGAACTAAATGGAATCCATGAGTTCCCTAGATTGATTTTCATTCATACCACTATGATCAATCTACATTGACCACATACCAAAAATATATATGTACATGTCCTTTCCTGTGTGATTGGTCTTCACGGGTTCTTGTTCCCTCTCCCATTGCTGAAGAAAACCATTCAAAAATGAACTTCACATTCCAATGACAGAAGTAGTTGCGAAATTTATTTCTTGCATGTGTGATGTTATTTTTATGCATCCAACTACTCCATTAGGCTCTCATTTCCCATTCACGGACTTGAAATAGTTCCAAATGTGTGTTACCTTGAGTTTTTTGTGCAACACACACAAGCATTGAAATACATAAGCATTTTTTAACTGGCATGTGCAATCATTTGACCAAATACAATGTTGATCGATCTATATTTTCTTCTCCTTAAGGTGATTGTAAAATAACTGCAAGCAATGTTGTACGTAGGCCAAGTCATGGAACTGATCATCGCTTATGTATAAGTGATAGTCCTTCCGTATAACTGTGTTTTCTTCGTTACTATCTTGCCCATGCATGCATGTGATATGGAACATTATGATAACCTTCTCTGAGTGATAATATTGGATCTGAATCTCATTTTTTTTATTGAAGTGTGTAGTTCTCGGCAAAATAAACCACTGATAAGACAATACCAACATGAAATTTATGTCTGCATATTTTAAGATTCTCATCCCTCCATTGAGCCACATGCACATGATAAACATATCGTCATGTATTTTCAACGAATTCCTTCATGAAGTCACATACTCATACCTGGGAAGTCACCAATTTTATTTTTCTTCTATCCTACCCTCCATCAATATCATATGCAACATATTTAAAGATTTGTAAGGAAACCCCCTTCCTCCCCAGTTCATACTCAATGATTAAATGGATGAAATTTCATAGTAATATCATTCCATCACACCCAGGTCATGTCCTATCTAATAAATTTTTTTGGTAAAATGTACAAACCTATGGACTTGTACACAAGTTGTTGTGAATAAAGTCTTTAGATGAAAATGGAGACGATACAACTAAGCATTCATGTAAAAGGGTGTTATGCAATACATGAAATATATATATGTGTGTGTGTGTGTGTGTGTGTGTGTGTGTGTGTGTGTGTCTGTGTGTATGTGTGTCATAATAATAAACATACTCAATGCGATATATACACCAACATGTGTTACGAATTATGTTTATTCCAACACACCAAGGCTTGCATTCAGGGAAAGATGTTTGGCCCAAGTAAATTGCACTATGTATTGTCCTCAATATCTCATACAATTTTGTCTCTGTAATGTCAAGAAAGTGTTTAATATGGGGTTCCTGATCCCTATATCCACTTCACAATTTTAGTACATCCTTTTGTTTGGTAGAATGCCTAATGTTCTCATCCCATAAATATTGTACTAGTCCCTTAACTTCTCCAATTGACTTCATGTTAGAATGGGGTAGCCTACCAGTTGATGCAAGAGCATGATACCCACATCAGCCAGCTAGCCAACCACATCAGTGGTTTCAAATTGCATGTTAAAGAGAGGCGCAACCCTCATTTTCAAATTGAATTTGAACGAATTTAATTAAATGTTTTAGGTTGTTGAGCTGTGAGGCTATGCTATGCGCACACGCTGTAGAGTAGGAAATCCTTCAATGTTTTTAAGGCTCGGATCTAGCTCCAGATTGTGGACTAGACATCCCATTCAATGTGATTGAATAGGGTAGTTGAATTTGTAGGGAAGAGATCAAAGAGCCCCCTCATGTAAAATATCTTTGGTATCTCATTTGAGAGTGAGTCGAGAGAGAGAAGAGAAGAAGAAAGGATAGAGAAATCTAGCACCAGAGTAGAGCTAGTAGAGAATAGAGAAGGACTTGAGACTCTGTTAAAGTCTGAGCTCAGGAACACCTTGTAAAAATAGGCATTTGTCATTTAATACAAAGAAGTAGTTTTTCCTGCATGTATTCTGTGTTGAATGAATGTCTAGGTGTGTTCTATGTATGCTATGAATGTATGTTGTAGGTTTGCATTTGCAAGAGTTGTTTTGATTTCAGGCTTGAGGGTTCTTTGAGGTTTCATGCCAGGAGGGCGTGGTAGAGTACTGCGGTCTCTGAATACTAGTTCACTGAAGCACTTCTGAACTCTTTGAATTCAGACAAAGACGTGATGAGGGAACAGAAGCTCAAATAATTAACTCGAGGAAGACTTGTGAGGTTGTTGAACACCTCAGAAGGCAAGGCTATATAGAAGAGACATAGTTACAGACATAAACTCTTGTAAGTTCTGTAAAGATCTTCCAAGTGGGAATTGAGCATACGCATAGGTTGCGTTGAAGAAGAACTCTGTTGGGAGTTCAACAAAAGTTAGAATAACTGAGGATTTTAGACACTCTGCCAGGTGGGAATTAAGCAGGTGCAAGAGTGCATAGAGGAATAACTCTGCTCTGAGTTCAAAAGGAGACAAAAGCTCTGAGGAGTTCTGTACAACTCGGCTGAAAGGGCATTGAGTCAGTGTACAGAGAGGAACAGGAAGAGAACTCTTTGATTTCTATAAATTTGAAGAAGAATCCACTGAAGGATATTCACAGGGTTACTGAACACCCGGAACACTCAACAAGAGGTTGCTTGAGTAAATGATAGCCAAGAGGACATCCTAATTCTCCATCTGAGGGAGAAGCGAAAAGGAATAAGTTCTTCAAGGCTCTGAGAAATAGGAAAGCTCATAAGAGATAGCACTGTGCATGCAAAGGTTCTGCAAAGGTGTAGTAATCACATAATCCTTCAAGGATTTGGGAGCCAAGATCAAGAGGGACAATGTTTTTATATACGCAGGCGAGACTGAAGTTGTGGAGCTCACAGAGGAAAGAAACAAAGGTTGAGGCCTTTGAACATTTGGAATTCTTTCAATTGTTGGAAGAAAAGCACCAAAGCTCAGGAGAAGAAACAACTACCATCGGATTCAACCGAGAAGATATGGACCGTTGAGATTTCCATGTCTAGGGAGCAGTGGAGGAGCAGGACGAGAAGGAGAGATTTTGAGACATTGGATCTCACTCAGAATACTCGATAGTCGTTAGATATGTCGAGAGTTGCATGAGGTTTAAACCTCATGTGAAAAGAAGTGGACAAGAAAGTCCCGAAGGAGAGTCGATATCAGGATTTCAAAGTTTGGGATTTCAGAGGTATTGTTGACAAAGGTCGAGACACTCCACAAAAAAAGTCCCAAAATAGCGAAAGGATCGCAACCATCCATTGGGAGGAGGATACGTGTCATGAGATCACCCATATCGGGGATTCGGACACCAGAGGTCATAGAAGGAAGTATTTCAACTTTGTGAGTAGCGAAGTCACGAAAAGATCAGGACCACCCATCTGAGGAGGATAGGTGGCAGTGATCGAGGGATCGAGGAAAGTGCTGAAGGGGTCCAAGATTCGGATCTCATGAACTCATAAGTTTTCAAGGTGAGAGCCCAAGAGTTGGGTGTTCCAAGTCACGAAGTTGTGAGAGGATCTAGCATTTAGCCTAGCCCTTGATCACAAGTGTTATGTTCGCTTGAGGAGAAAGGAGCTCGCGCCTAGTGTTGTTCGCATAGGTGGAGTTTTTGAAAGGACCTATGGATCAATTTGATTTTGATTCTAACAGGAAATCGAAATAGTCACTTTGGCTCAAGAAGAAAAGAAAAGAATGATCCTTAAGACTGAAAGGTCACACAGAGACTCTGTCGAGGTAGAGGTTGAGTCTGTGTCAGTTTTGGTATCAGAGTCGGACTTCATCTGTAGATTTTAGGTGAAACGAAAAGAAGAAGGAAACAAAGTGGTGGAATCTCTATGATGGTTGTTTGTAGGTAAAAAAAAATCAAGGAGATAGTCAGGAAGACTGTGGAAGAGGTTGGAAACACTCAAGGGTGAAGAGTGACAGCAGCAGGTTTTCTAGGAGGGAAGACAGAAACAACGAGATGGATACTAAAGGCTATACGAGTGCTGGAAGGAAGGACCCATAGCTGATGAGAAAAAATGAATGGGATAAAGAACTTGCCGATATGAGGGAAAGGATGGATGAACTTGCATTTGAGATGTAGTAGAACGCCAAGTCTAGATGGGTATATGAATGGCCCATGAAGATGAAAGAAAAATGTCTAGTCAAGGAGTTGATGGCTAGAAGACAACATAGACTATTAAGAGGATGGTTGAGGCATTCTGCAAACCTCGACGGACCAAAGGAGATGGTTTAGTTATGTGAACCAGAGACTGGGAGAAATCTCAGTGATGCTAAGGATGAATTGGGATCAGCTGAAGATCTCAAGCACTACCAGGAAAGAAGAGAAGAAATTCCCAATTTCTAGGTGGACAAAGGGTTGATATCACTGTGAGATATCATAGACTGTCAGAAGGACAGCCAAGGAATTTCACGTTGCTAGGAGGGCAATGAATCAAGATCACTGCAGGATCTCATGGAATGCTAGGAGGGCAGCAGAAAGTTTCCAATTTTCCAAGAGGGCATGGGAACAAAAATGGGACTGTTTGAAGGTCTCATGAACTCAGAGGTGAGTTTAGATCAGCCCGAGGAGATGATAGAGAGGATGATCTCAGAGATGGATTTGGATCAGCAGATGTAGCTAACAAAGGAGGAAGATCGAAGAAATATTGTAATGATTGGGGGAATTGAAATATTCCTACCATTTGCCCAAGAGGAGGCAGAAATCTGTGTTGCAGATGCAACAACAACAGAATGAAAGACAGTTGAGACTGTCAGAGAAGAATTGGAGCAGACTTTGGAAGATGCCAAAGCAAAAGAAGAAGATGAGCATTATGAGGAATGGCTCAATGTTTTTAGCCAGGAAGCTGAGGATGTTGTAGCACTGAAGATGACAACAGAAGAAGCCAAAGAGAAGGTAGATAGATTGATCACTCCATGAGAGATGGAGTTGGAGATGTTGGAGGATTGGCTGAACAATCCAGAGCCAATAGGTGGCTACCATGAGCATATATTGGCAGAGGAGAATTCTAAGGAATCGCTCAAAATTTCCAGCCAGGGAGATGAAAAGATGATGAAGACTGCTATGGCGAGGTATGTGGCAGCAGATAGAGAAGGATGCAAGCCCAAGGAGCAGCTGGAAGAAGCTAGAGCCACACCAGTAGGAGAAATGGCAGGAGTTGAGTTGTCAGAGAAGATGACTGAACAACAGGTCAGTCAAGAGGAGACTGCAGAGCTGAAGTCTGCAGTAGAGTGGACACTTAGTGCCACAGAAGAAGATGAAAAGGATGGCATGGGAGTTCATGATGATCTACCCGTTTGCAGAAAATAAATGCAGCCGAGGAGACTGCAAAGGTAGAGCCATCCATTGGAGTAGCTGGATGAAGTGATCGAGAAGATTTTGGAGTTGATGATTAGGTCAACAAGGACTATCAACAAGCAGAGGCTGGACAAAGAAGAGGCAACAACAACAGTAGCAGTACAACAGAAGCAATAGCAAGGAATTGGAGCGAGGAGACTCTAGACAGTTGTTTGGGATCCAGAAGGATTTCCACAGTTGAGAGTGGAATCTCATGAGTAGGAGCTCATGAATTTTGTAGGAGCATCATACCCACATCAGCCAGCCAGCCAACCACATTAGCGGTTTTGAAATCGCATGCTGAAGAGAGGCACAACCCTCATTTTCAAATTGAATTTGAATGAATGTAATTAAATGTTTTAGGCTATTGAGTCATGAGGCCATGCTATGCACACAGGCTATAGAGTAGGAAATCCTTCAATGTTTGTAAGGCTGGGATCTAGCTCCAGATTGTGGACTAGACAACCCATTTAATGCGATTGAATAGGGTAGTTGAGTTTGGAGGGAAGAGCTCGAAGAGCCCCCTCATGTAAAATATATTTGGTATCTCATTTGAGAGTGAGTCGAGAGAGAGAAGAGGAGAAGAAAGGATAGAGAAAGCTAGCACCAGAGTAGATCTAGGAGAGCATATAGAAGGAGCCGATACTCTGTTAAAGTCTAAGCTTAGGAACACCTTGTAAAAATAGGCATTTTCCATTTAATACAAAGAAGCATTTTTCCCTGCATGTATTCTGTGTTGAATGAATGTCTGGGTGTGTTCTATTTATGCTGTGAATGTATGTTGTAGGTTTTCATTTGCAGGAGTTGTTTTGATTTTAGGCTTGAGGGTTCTTTGAGGTTTCATGCCAGGAGGGCGTGACAGAGTACTGCGGTCTCTGAATACCAGTGCACTGAAGCACTTCTGAACTCTATGGATTCAAACAAAGACATGCTGAGGGCACAGNCAGAAGATGAAATATTTAACTCGAGGAAGACCTGTGAGGTTGTTAAACACCTCAGAAGGCAAGGTTGCATAGAAGAGACACAGTTGCATACATAAACTCTTGTGAGTTATGTAAAGCTCTTCCAAGTGGGCATTGAGCATACACATAGGTTGCGTTGAAGAAGAAATCTACTGTGAGTTCAACAAATGTCAAAATCACTGAGGATTCTAGACACTCTGCCAGGTGGGCATTGAGAAAGTGCAAGAGTGCATAGAGGAAGAACTTTGTTGTGACTTTAGAAGGGGACATAAGCTCTGAGGAGTTCTGTACAACTCTGCTAGGAGGGAATTGAGTTAGTGTGCAAACAAACATAGGAAGAGAACTCTTTGAGTTCTGTAAATTTGATGAAGAATCCACTGAAGTATCTTCACAGTCTTATTGAACACCCTGAACACTCAGCAAGAGGTTGCTTGAGTAAAGGATAGCCAGGAGGACATCCAAATTCTCCATCTGAGGGAGAAGGGAAAAGGACTAAGTTCTTCAAGGTTCTAAGAAATAGGAAAGCTTAGAAGAGATAGCACTGTGCGTGCAAAGGTCTTGCAAAGGTACATGAATCACAGAATCCTTCAAGGATTTGGGAGCCAAGCTTAGGAGGGACAACATCAGGGATGATTTGAGGGGCTAAATTTCGCTCATGGGCTAATTTTCCATGGTTTTTCCAAAAACGAGATTCGCTATTTTAAAAATTATTCGCCCAAATTTTATAGGATAAAATTATTTTACCTTAAAAATCGCCAAAAATTTATAAAAACTATATTAAATCCTTAGAAATTTGAATATTTTTACAAAAATATTGCCAATCATTTATAGTTGGCATATGAAGGATTAGGAAGATTCTCCAAGGTTTCTACATTTAAAAAAAAAAATTCCATCCTTAAAATCATCCCTGGACAACATTTTTATATACGTAGGCGAGACTCAAGTCATGGAGCTCACAGAGGAAAGAAACAAAGGTCAAGGCCTTTGAACATTTGGAATTCTTTCAAGTGTTGGAAGAAAAGCGCCAAATCTCAGGAGGAGCAACAGCTGCCGTCAGATTCAGTCGAGAAGATTTGGACCATTGAGATTTCCATGTCCAGGGAGTAGTGAAGGAGTGCAAAGAGAAGGAGATATTCTGATCCATTGGATCTTGCTCAGAATACCTGATAGTCGTTAGATCTGTCGAGAGTTGCACGAGGTTTAAACCTCATGTACAGAGAAGTGGACACGAAATTCCCGAAGGAGATTCGATCTCGGGATTTCGAAGTTCAATATTTTGGAGGTCTTGTTGACAAAGGTCGGGACACTCCACTGTGAAAGTCCTAAAATAGCGAAAGAATCACAGTCGTCCATTGGGAGGAGGATACGTGTCATGAGATTTCCCATATCGGGGATTCAAACACTAGAGGTCAGAGATGGAAGTCTTTTGACTTCGCGAGTAGTGAAGTCGTGAAAAGATCAGGACCATCCATCTGAGGAGGACAGGTGGCAGCGATCAAGGGATTGGTTCAAGTGCCGAAGGGGTCCAGGATTCAGATCTCGTGAACTCAGAAGTTTGTAAGGAGAGAGCCCAAGAGTTGGGTGTTCCAAGTCACGAGGTTGCGAGAGGAGCTAGTGTTTAGCCTAGCCCTTGGTCACAAGTGTTGTGGTCACTTGAGGACAAAGGAGCTCATGCCTAGTGCTGTTCACATAGGTGGAGTTTCCGAAAGGACCTGTGGATCGATTTGATTGTGATTCCAACAGGAAATCGAAACAGCCGCTTCGACTCAAGTAAAAGAGAAAATAATGATGCTTAAGACTGGGAGTTCGGGCAGAGACTATGTCAATGCAGAGGTGGAGTCTGTGTCACCAGTGAAGGCCCAAAAAGTTGTTTTTCCACCAGTGTTGAGGCTATCTCATCTATAAGAATAATTTCTATGGGTTTTGATATTACATTTCATGAGATGAGAGGTTTCTTGGAGAAAAAAATGTTTTATTCTTATCTTGCTAACAATTGATTTTGACAAGACATGTTGAATTGCATTGCAATCTTTACAGCAAGATTTCTTACCAATTCTTTGAAAATCATCCATAAGGTTTCTAACAATACGATGACTTGCTTCTAAACTTTTGACTATTTTAATAACTAAAATTCTCCTAACAGTAGTCAAACTTCTTTATTTTAAAAAATCCAAAAATAATTGACATTTAGCAGTATTGGATTTTGGTTCAAAATATTTTTTAATGGTTTTATAAGAATGATAATGAATAGTACAATTAAGTAACTTACCTTTGAGTGATACTAGCTCAATTTTCTCCACCTGAATGCATTTATGAGTTATTCACCACACACTGATCATTCTAGGTAGGGATGATGAACCCCTATTTGGCCACTCTCGACCTCCCTGTTGTGGAGTTAACAACATTGGAGTTATTTTCCCTTCAATCATTGGCATATCAATTATGGGAGGAGAGTGGACATGCCCATGACTAGTTTCTAGAACATCTTACTGTCATGTTATGACTCCATAATTTTCCTAGCTGTGAAAGGGAAGTCACAAAGGTAACCTTCAAACCTACTTTAGGCTAGAAAATAGACTTTACAACAAGAGGGGGCTCTTTCCTTGAAATTTAAGATATGTGGACATATCTTTAGATGAGAACAAGGTTTATGAAATATCCCATTGGGTAAGAGGAAAAGGACCATTGGGGATGGAGTCATAAGTTTGAGATCAAAGTATGTTGGATACTTGGTTAATAGAACAAAATCTACTCAAAGGCAAGGTAGAAAATGCTTTCTTAGTCATAAAACCATATCGAGTTGAAGGAATAATAGAGAGTTACAATCCACTGATGTAGAGCACCTAGCAAAGGGTGAATTCTATAGTAGCATTAGAGGGAAAAGATGAAAATACTTGAATATGTACAGTAGAGCATCAAACTGTGGATAAATTTTGCAGAAACTATCTTATTCCAATATTAGAAGACAATACATTCATATGAATTCACTTAGAAAGGAAAAAAAAACCACCATATAAAACACAGACATGAAAACATCATCATAGGAATATTTGAGGCCAATGTCCTCATACTTATGATATAGGCAGTTTGATTATTCTCAGAAAAATACAATGTATAGTAGTGCTATAATGTCCCCCACCTCTTAGAGAGGTAATGAGGAGACTTAGTGGCCTGGGCACCCCCACTAGGTCATAGTCTCACACTGAAGGGGGGGAAAAGTCAAGA